>LBNR01000103.1:0-23204 GCA_001262555.1 Fusarium nygamai
TTCCTAAAGGTCGAGTCGACGAGAGTAGTTTGTTGTTTGATTGCCGTTGGAGTTGTCCATCTGCTTAGCCTTACTTGGGCAGAGGAGGCAGAGGCCGGCTGGGAGGTGGGCCGGGGCAAGGAGGGAGTTGCGAAGGTCGCTGAGTAGGCATGTTGACTATGGCGTAGCATAACTTGCGTAGCTTGGAATAGCTGTGAAGAAAGCTGGGTACGATTGGCTCAGCTTGTGATGTTTAGTAGTGTTGAGTGTTGAGTAATATCGAGTGGCAGTGATAGTAGTTGTACGAAACAGTTGAGTGACGCGGGACGTATTACAAGGAAGCACAATCTGGAAAGAGGCGATGGTGAGTGTCTAAATAGGTTCTTCATGAGTCGTTAGTAAGAATAATCAACAACCTCCTTGTGGGGAAGAGTGAGGTCGATACGCTTCTTATATTCCTGGCTTACACTGCCCAGTGAAAAGTAATATAAAGTGAAGCAGCCCAGGGCGCAAGATACAGGGCACCATTGGGCAGGAAGAAGATTGCGGGAGTCCCCCTCTACTCTAGGACACGATGAGTGTCCCGCCAGGCGTCAGGTAAAGGTGTTTAGCGAGACACACGCCCTCGTTTTCGCGTGGCGTTGTAAGAGAACGGGTGGTCATAGGGTTCCCTAGAAAACGAATTCCCTTTAACATGTATTTAACCCTGTCGCACAAGAAAGCTTGTCACCTCGTCATAGTCCTCGCGAAAAGGAGGACCCTAGCTGCGCAGAAACCTCTGCAACCGCTCTATCCGTATGCTGCAGTGCAACAACCCAGCAACAAGCCTCCTCCCAGGCCACAGAGGACACCAGAAAGCTGGCGGCATTGGTAGAACGGTGCTCATTGACCGATGATGTCATACTCTCGTAGCCCAACTGTGAGCTACCAGCTCTCTGAAACATAGCGTGAGCTTTCGGTTTTCTCGCGCTTTGGCCTCCACCTGCTCCCTCTAATAGGGTTACGATCAGAAGAGAGAAGGGAAAACAGCCTCTCTCAATTTGATTCAGGAAGTGGTCGGAAGATTCCTCGATTTGATTTTATTTGATTGTATCCTAGGCCTTTTGATAACACGTTCGACACCTATAGTATTGCTTTATCAAGCCATGCCCTTAATTTGGGATTTGATATTTTGCTTGATTTGAAACAAGTTATTGGTGCGTTTGTTTTGATTTGTTTGATAATTTGCTTGATTGGATTGGATTTATGAGCAACACCGCGTAGGTGGCGCGTCGGCTGGTCACAGTAAGCCATTCACGTAAGCGTTAAAGAAGAGCTCGAGCGCCACGTTGACATCTTGAAACGTGGCGTAATCCTTAGTGATAACGAGATCTGTTTTCCACATCAGTGAGCGTATATTATACCGCTGCATTGTTACGAACAGCTATTATTTAACAGCTTACGATCTAAAATAGCGTAGTACTAGAGACGAAGTTAGGATTATCCTTGAGCTACTGATATATCAAATTACGCATCACTTAAAACGACCTCTAGTCCTGGCAGTTCCTGCCCGAGAAGCGCCTTTATTTGGAGAACTTCCATAATGGCCTTATCAGAGTCCAGAAAGAGCTGTGCGATGACGTGAGCGTGACGTTTGCGACTAACTCGAACCCTTAAAAATATGACTCCGGGGCCCCTTAGCCACATCCCTAATGGCACTTGGGGCTATCCTACCGATAAAGGTTAATTCACTTGCGGGAAGGTAATTTTGCGGCAAGACCATCGCGGTCCGTGCCTCATTTTATATGCGCTCACCATGGTTATTTCAGCGTGAACAACTACAACAAAGCCCAGATTCTCAGACTATTCCACTAAGAATTATAGATATGCCTCCATCAACCCGAAAGCAACCGAATCGGGACGTTATAGACCTAGATAAAGGTGTTGGGGCTTGCATATTAAGCGTTAAACGGCGTCGGCTGCACAGTTTGCATGGATTTAGCATGTGACCCTCTCGAGCCTCCTACCTGTTGCTAACCAAACATGAGCCACGATGCAGGGAACTTTCCACATGCACGATTTGGTCAACAAGGTGTCACGTATACGGCTTTGCAACGACATGGCATGGCAATAGTGAACTTTCTGAAACCAGCGTCTACCACAGCAAATAGCTGGATGTTTGAGATTGGTTCAGCATCTTGGCTAGGTTGGCCAGAGCAAGCTTCCTACCACCGTGCAGACACAATATTACACTGCAGTCGGCTCTATAAGGCAAAATCATTTGACAGTTATTGAACTAGCATCCACGTTTAGCGTAAATGGCAATGGCCACCCGCCAATTAAACGTAAGAATTGCATAATCAATGCAGCCAAACCAATCGCACCCACGACGGTACAAGCTGGCGGATTTTGCCATCAGAATGATATCCACTCCACCTGTTGGGTCATTGATTAATTTATAGATAGTATTTTACCCCTTCCGGCTGTGCTGCGTTGAAGGCTCTACTAGGAAGATTTCATACCCTGGCCCTACGGATCCTTGATCTCATTCTTTCTGATCCTTTTTACACCTTTCCTCTTCGTTCCCTTGGAGAATCGACATACAGTTAAGCTATCTTTGATCGATAATATCTTCCCTAAGATGAACAGCCCCTGTGCGAATTACTATGTAAGCTTCCATTCCTGGCTCAAAATCTTGGGTATTGACCACGAACAGGGCTCTGCCAAGTGCCGCAACAGTGTCCTGATATTTGGTGCCTGGTGCGATTTCTGTCTGGTTTAGTCTTCCTAGGCGCAATTGTGTCGTTCTCACGCTGACCCTGAATATGGAATTAGACCGCAGGTGCTGGGATGCCTATGAACAATTTACTCCCTTACCCCTCAACTCCATCTAGCGAATATTTAAACCCGATGAATGAGAATGTATGGAAGAATAAGGCAGCTGCTAGTAAGGAGGGTGTGGCATATTGGAATAGAGCCTATGCTGCTCTTTAGTCTGTTCAGAAACTTGTATATCTGAATGAATTGGGATTCTGAGATGACAATGACCGTATGATGTTTCTTTCTTTCTGATATTAAGTGCTAACAATAATCACCGTCATCAAAACTCCCAGAATGAGTCCCAAGCAACCCCATCCACTTGAAGCACTCGAAGTGTTATATTAATAGATAGCCCCGATCCACGTCTAGCAAGGGGTGGTATCGGAACTGGCCAGGCAGAGGATATTGAATCAGGGGGCATGGTGGCCGTTTGAAATGTGTCTAAACCCATGTTAGAGTAAGTGACATTTAAATTTTACTGAAAACTGGTCACGAGGCCGGGAGAATCATGTCTTCAAACGCTCTAATGTGATAATCATGGTTGAATGCCATATGATTCTTCAGTGACGTGTATCTTTTCCGGGAGAAAGGGAATCCTTGCACGGTCTATAGCCCATTCATTCGAAAATCGACCACATCAGGCTGTTGGGAAAATGAGACTAGGGTGAGGGGAACCACCATAAATATTGAGGAACACAGTCTCTCCTATGGGGTGAAAATATCGGTATCCCCAACAACTCTCACTGTCACATTCTCATCCAGCACGACATCATAGAAGAATTCCTATCTTCAACTAAAACAATATGTGAGGAAAATCGCATTGATTTTGATTCAGTTCAACTGTTCCACTCTTTATTTCCCGATGGTTGCGAGCAGGTATATTTTCCTCCGAGTGTCATATTGCAAGGCTCGAGGCAAACTTGACCTCAACGTTCAGCTCGAAACGTCGGATCCTCCAATTCAGTAATTGACAGACCGCTTGGAAGCAATTAAGCCAGCACGCAGTGCATAAGGGACAGCTACTAATGAATAGCTACCCCTGGAGAAAGTCTTCAGCCCAGCGGGCTGACTCACTGATTCGTACAAGGCTTATCGCCCTTTCGTTCTCCCACGACTTCTCCATTTCCGGCCGGCCCTTCCATTCTACAACGTACTCTGCCTTCCCCTGTCGTATTCGCTTGTCCAGCAATCGCGCTCCTGAATGGTCTTCATAAGTGGCCTTCAACGTGAGGCCATTGAGAATCGTGGCTTGACCATTGAGGACTGATGCTTCTGAACATGCTTGACTATTTTTCTTTTTGTCTTCCTTCCTCCATTCTTTTCTTCTCTTTCTTTCTCTTTTTTCTTTTTTTTTTCTTTAAAAAAACCCATTCCTTTCGGGACTGGAATTCACCCTCTCATGAGCAGAGGGCTCACTTTGCGTTACTCATCGCTGGCTAGCCGCTCATACGAGGAGACGGATTCCTAAAGCTCTGGTTACCGGCCATCGACTTATAGACGCATTCGGGAATAAAGGAATCCTACACAATCAGACAACAGCAAGTTATCGTAGCAGTCAACGTACACATAAGTATGATTCTTCGTCAGTCAGTAAGGATGCTGTGAGGTGTGATGTTAGATTTGTAACTCACAGCACTTTGTGTCTTATTTTTCCTTCCAGCTCGAAACGCCAACGCCAGCGAGAAATACAAGTCTCGAAATACAGAAATGCTCCACATTCTGCGAGCCGAAGGTGGCCGTAGCTTCTAAGCTTGTAATTGAGTGCCTGACAATGGCTAGGTTTTATAAATGGAGGTGCTAACTGGGCATTCCAGGAGGAGCCAAGTGTCCCTTGGGCAGGTGGGTCAGTTCTCTATCCGACTAAGCGAAGAGAGAACAAGGCAGTATGCATCAGAATAAGGATAGATTGCAGATTCGACTAGAGCGGGGCCTGTCATGGAGATGGCAGCGAGCTTTGGGAGTTTTATATTTCAGTCCCTGAAATGACCCGCCCCATCCTCTTACCATATATTCCTGGCCTATGCCTTACTCCCCCTTACTCCCGTCAGCTTTAAATCACCGGGTTATTCACTCCTGTTTGTGAATCTTGTCCCTGGATATCACTTGCATCGAATGACGTGCCTCGCCGTCATAGACGATTGGACCTGCATCATCGGCAAGCCAGAATACGACATCGACTGTACAGAGATGAACTTAGATCAGCCCCTTCATCGAGACGAGGTGGATCCCCCTCCGAACCCAATGCCCCTCCGTGCAAGACCAGCCGTCGCCTATATTCTATCTCAGTGAGCCTCTGAAACCACAGGTGCATTTGCCTCTGCCTTGCTCATCCGCTTCGCCGGAGTATCGCTCAAAAACTACATGCTGTTTGGGGCCTTGGAATAAGCCGCCTAGCCGGCGGCATCGTGTTTGTATAGTGACGTGTCATTATTTCCGGTCGGACAGTGCCAATGTGTACCTAAAATACGCTCGAATAGGCCTTGGTAGTACGTCATAAGAATCTCGAGGTTGGCACAATTCTCCGGTCCACACGGTATCTCTTTGAGTGCTATAGACCTCCAGCGGGGTACCGACAAGGATGTAGAACCAATCAAAATGATCAGAACGAAAGGTACCTCTAAACGCACCTAATTGGCGTGTGATAGAAGTCCCAGCAGGTCTTATTGTTACAAATCGCTACATTGCATTCTTTGCAGCCGTACCGGGTCTGCCGCACCCTGCCTTCGTGATGACTTTTCCGTAGATTCCCTGTTATTGACTGTAGGGGGGGGGCCTTTGCTGAGCTTCCTTTTCTTCAATGGCCGGGGCTGCCCCTGCTTAAACCCCTTGCAAGCTAGGCAATCCGATTTAACGCCTCTCCAGACGTGGTTGATATCTCTTTGTATGTGTTTTTGGTGTGTATCTATATCGTTTATGTCCTCTTCCTTCCCTGAGCGACCTCTCTTTCTGGCCGAGCTTTCAGCGGCGTATGTGTTAAAAATGGCATTGTAGATGCATTCCTTCCACTTCTCGAGGGTTTTATAGGGCACCTACCTAGGGGATGTCGCCTTGAGCTGTAAAATGAAGCTATTCGCAAGGGCAACATCAAGAAGGAAGGACTAAAGGAGTGCTTGCCAAGGGCCGCGGCGGAAGCGATGCTCATAGCTTGTGTATGACCTCAACTGATCGCCTCGGTCAACATGATTCATTTCATCGTTATAAGAAGCAGCTACCGTAGGGATCGCGATAATCATTAAAGAATTCGTTCCAAAATAGCGCTTTATGTATTCCTCTTTCTTGCGAGATCCTTTCGTAGCCGGCTTCTTCCTCTTTCGCTGTATGCGCTCTTCGTCGGCCCCTGTGTGCACAGTTGAGAGAAAGAGCACATAACTGCTATCTTGCCAACCGATTTGTACGACCTAGGAATGACGAATTAGTAAGGGAAATACATACGAGTCCTGTCTGACGATCGTACCTTGCTGTCCCCTGTAGAGATAGCTCGTACCTGATTGTACTGAAGGGAAGGGCCGCTACCTGCTTTATCCCTCTCTTTGGCATCCTTTAGCTCCTTCCTGATGCCGCAGTTAGGGCGCGCTGTGCCTGTGGCACCATAGCCGGTCTCGCGAAGGGCACGGAAGAGATTCGGTGAGGAAAAGAGGTTATCTGTGAAGACGTGATATGTCGCTTTTGGCAGCATTTTACATGGGTGAACAACGACGCTTTGTGTATTGCTGAGGGCCACATATTCCTTTTGCTTCCTCTTCTTACCGTGTGACTGCGACTCCGGCTGTGACTGTGACTTTGACTGCGAGCTCGGCATCTTGATGATCACAGCGGTGTATGGTGATGCCTTTACGTGCCAAAGCCAGCGCAAAAAGAAGCCATTTTGCGCAATAACCCAGACTTTGAACCCTACCGGCGTTGGCTTTCCCTTGACGAGTGTTGTCTCCTTTGATCTGCCTGTGAAAGGAACCATACACTCATCTACAGTGACATTAGTCCCTGGAATATAGAATTCAGCAGACACCTTCTGTATGTGGTCAGACCACGGTTCAGCCGCTTGGAATACCTTAGGAAGGCCCTCTTCGTTGCCAAGGTCGAGTTTTGTGTAATCAAATGTGCGAAAATAGCGTGAGATTAGCTGGAACCGATATAATGGCATGAACTTACTAATCGAGTGTAGGGGGGCCTGAATACCTAGGGAAGGGGTCTTCCAATGGCTTGCAATCGTATTTTCCCTATGAATTCCTAGGTAAATCAGCACACCGAGCCATACATAGACTTGTGAGGAGGAGAGACCCTCCCAGTTGTTGATTCTGGGAGTGTTCGGAAATGGGGGTATTCCGGCTGTCAATAACGCCATTTTACAGCAGATGAAGGACCCAGCTTTCGGTGTATTCAATCCACGAGTATATAAGGGGAATAGGTATAAAACACTGGAAATGCTCGAGTGGTGTTGGAGGGAGGATATTGATATGAAAATCACGATGTTCTATGTTGAAAAGTATGAAGTTGTGGCCGGCTCCCTCTTCGGCCGGAAAAATAGGCACTCCGGTGGGGTCATCAGCTGTGCGTTGCGAATGTGTGTGAAAGCTATGATCATCAATTTTAACGTGTATCTCATCCAGGGTTGCTTGGGAATTCATTGTTCTATTTGAGACTGATTTGGGTTAATTTGTGTGGTGTTTCGATGAAAATGCGTCGTCTGACGACCTTCTCGTACCCCGCACGTACTGTTGTGATGACTAACGAGAGTGAGGCGAGGTACGAAGTGGAGGTCTATAGCACTCAAAGAGATAGAAACTCAAGCTCCAGCAACTTCATTTCTGCGACCTGTGCCCCTAACTATGGCACAAAGTCTTGCTCCAGAATGAGTCTGAATCCTTGCGATGAACACTAAGGCTTTTCAGGTACAGTATGAACAGGCTATCATACAATACAATACAATTTATTACGCCCGGCGGCTTATTTTGGCCGATAGGGCACTAATCACTAATGCTTACGTATATTGCCTGATTTTCGTCCTCTTCTCCCCGAGCCCATGCTGTGCTACACGTTTCTCAATCTGTGTCCGCATTTCCTAGAGCCCAGACTGTACCTTGATTTTCACTATATGAATTGAAATAGATCTCTTCGAGCCCATAATGCGCCTGTTCCTCGATTGTGCTCTTCCTTCTACCCTATTTCTCCCTGCGTTTTCCCGTGATTTACTAGCATAGCCAGCGAACTAGCTTGAAGGCTATTCTTCAAGTGTTCAACGTCCTATCTACGGCGGCTGAAGCGATGTCCGCTTGTATGAGACGGGGTGTTTGGTGTTTGGTGTTTGGTGTTTAATGTAAGTAGGTTAGTAAGAGTAAGTAGGTGAGATTCTTGCAATCTGGTTTTAGTATTGTGTGTCGAGTCGGCCTGTGGCCATTGCAAATCGTATAGTTGCATGGACTGCCTGCATGTTTGGCGTCCACTTTGCGTCATCCGATAGTGATTTTCCTCCCAGGTAGAACGAGAGGTTTCCTCTCAATGTCTCCGTGCATTGCAGCATTTCAGTCCTATGCGCTGTCCATTTCGTGCATCGAAAGAGAAAGTGTTCTACTGTCTCTATCGCTTGTCCGCATGCGCATTGCTGTGACGCTGCTACGCTGATCCGGAAGAGGTATCCATTTAATCTGGCTATGCCTGTCCTAAGTTGTGCTAGCACGCTGGCTTCTCTCCGTGACAAGCCATCGTAGAGCAATCGAGTGTGCTTACCCGGGAGCGCAGCATCAACCTTCTTCGAAAACTTCCCAACATTGTCTGGTAGCCGTTTGCTTGCACGCTGGCTTGACCGGACTGCTGACGAGGGTTTCGGACTGTGAGCACGGCGGCTTTATTGCTCGCCAACAGTGCCACGCTTCGATACTCGAGGTCGGGTAAGTGTCTCAACGCGTAAGCCATCGCTGCTAGTTGTCCGGAAAATGGGTTCTGCTCCGTCCTCATGCCGAGCGTGAAGGAAAAGCGCTCAAGCTTCGGTCCTCCTCGCACCGAGACAGGGATCTCGATGACCCCGCCGACTCCGACTACCCCATTCCGTGCTGAACTACTCACTGCGGCGCGTACTGCCCATCCTAGATCTGCTTGCGTCGTCTCTACACTATCCCCATCATCCACTATAGCCTGCACCCGTTCTACCCAGGGTGCCAACGTGAAAGGGTTGATCGTTCTAGTTCTTCCATCGGGATCTCATTGAGTGCCACTGCTACCTCGTAGAATGGCGAGCGATTGTATCTTCTGAACTTTCGAATGCGAGATATAGAGCTTCGGAGAAGGTTGGTTGTCGGAAGGATATGTAGATCAGTCCACATCTTGATTGCCCGTCTCTGGAACCGTTCATGTGCGCTGGCGATATGCGCCTCTGCTTCTGCTACGCTTGTTGCCACTGTGAGGAACGTCCCCACGATTGCATTTCCTCCGATCCTCTGAACCCGATTGATAGGGCTGGCTCTTCTATACCTGCATGCGTGCATCCATACGTTTGAGGCCTAATCCACGACTGGGGCCACCGTGGCTGTGAATAGCTGTCTCGCCGTCCTCGGAGTAAGACCCCTGAGCCTCTGCAGCTCCATTGCAGCTTTCAAACCTTTGGTCGCTGCCCGTGCAATATGCTCTTTGTATTTGAGGCCAGCATCCATAATCATCCCGAGAACCTTGACCTGGGTCTTGGGCCGAACAAGCTGTCCCCTGATCGCGAAGGGCTCTTCGTCGGACTTGTATGCTTTCCGAGTGAAGTGTATGATCGCTGTCTTCTCTGCCTCGAAGGTCGCGCCACTTCTCATTTCCCAGTCCAGTGCCTTCATAATAATCTCTTTGATCCCATCACGGTTGCTCTCTGCCGTCGGACCTGTCACCCACGCCGTGAAATCGTCCACAAACGCTATCGCTCCCCCGTAGCAATCGATCCGCCGCTGTACAAGGCCTGCATTGAAGAAAAGAAACAGAATCGGAGACAAAGGTGAGCCTTGTGGGAGCCCAGCTTGTGGTAGACTTCGCATCTCGGATGCCTGTCCGTTAACCTGAATAGTCGCTGTGCGATCCGAGCAAAAGCGTTCGATCCAGCGAAGCAGATCTTCTGGTATGCCGCTTGCTCTCAGTCTTTGGATAAGTCTCTCCTTGCACACTCCGTTATAGGCTCCTTTAATGTCAAAGCTCACCAGGCTAAGGATCCGCCGTCCCCGCCAGGCAGCGTAGATCTGCTCTTGCAGCAGCATCAGGGCCTGTTCAGCGGAACGCGGCTCGCGAGCCCCAAAGTGGTTTGTTGGCAGTAATCCGTGTGTCTCAACAGCGTGCGAGATCCGTTCCGCGACAACTGCCTCTAGCACTTTGCCTAGGGTAGATAGGAGCGATATGGGTCTCCACGCCTTTGCGATCGAATAGTTTTCTTTATTTGGCTTCTTTAGTGGAATAATCTTAGCATGTCTCCATTGATTCGACAGCACTCCTTCTAGCGATGCACGAAACAGCGAGAAGACTCGGTGCTTAACAGAGGGCCAAATCTCTTTCCAGACTGCTGCGGGTAGTCCGTCCTCGCCAGATGCTTTCCACGCCTTTCCGAGAAGAGCTGTCGCTCTACTTCCTCCATGGTAACGTCTGGCATGACGATGGCGGCTCCGCGCTGAGGTCGCTCCCCTTCCTCTTCGATGTGTTCCGGCAGTGGATGGAAAAAGTTGGCTAACATCTCCTCGGCTTGTTCAAAGCTGTTTGTTGTGCGGGTGCCGTCAGCCCTTGTGAGTTGGGGTACTTTGCCAAATGCTGTATCATCCCCAGACTTGAGATACTTTGCCGCCTTCCATGTGTTGTCGTTATCTGCTAGAAACTCGTTCCAGTGCGTCTTTTTCTGCTGTCTGATAGCATCATGATACTGTTTTGCTGCTCCCCTGGCCGTGTCCTCAAGCTCCTAACATGCCGATCCTGCTCGCCTCAATGCTCTGGTGCGATTCCTCCAGTGTGTATATATCTGCCGGAGTTGCGTGAGGTCTGAGGTCCACCAGCGTTTTGCATAGGGTGAAGGCCTAGCTCTGGGTGTCAGAGCGCGAACCGCCTCTAGCACCACTGCCATAAGCCTGTCAGTCTTCTGCTGTACGGAACCTTCTTCCGGGGCGGACTCTAATTCCGCGGCAATTCGAACGTTGATTTCCTTCCATGGTGCGTTTTTGAGCAAGAGCCGTTCTTGAGCTTGCGGTACCGGGACCGAGACGTCGAACTCTGTCTCAATAGCACAATGATCAGATCCGTGCTCTGTACCGTGTATCATACACTTGACAGTCGACGTCGCTAGGTCCGCGGAAGCAAGGACCAGGTCAACTGTTGTCTCAAAATCCCCACCACTCCATGTCTTCGTTCCTCTCGGGAGTAGGCTCAGAAGATCGAACTCATTCATAAGGTTAATGATCTGATCCGCTTCGCCTTGCCTCGTTAAGCATATGCCGTCTCCTCCCCATAGCTGGTCGTGCCGGTTGAAGTCTCCGACAACTACCACGTCCACCAGTCTACCCGCTTGTCCTCTTACGTCTGAGATGACCTGGCGCAAAGCTTTGCAAGTGCCTTGTAAAGCTTGGGTATCTCCTCCTGGCACATAAACCGAAACAACCAGAACCAGCCGCTCAGGGAGTCGCAAGATGACTGCCGTCATATCCGCTGTCTCAATCGGTATCTGCTCCGCCTCCACATCCTTGTTTACCCATAACATGCTTCGAATTGGCCACCGGCCCTCTCTCAAAACCGTGGGGACCATCTTAACCCATCTGGGGTGCCCCATAGGAACCGTTAGTAGCTTGCCGTCCTTTTGGTGTGCCTGGGGCTCTTGGATCGCTATTGCTGTGTATTCTTGAAGTTTCCTATCGTTCATAAGGCTCTCGTGTACCGTATCCTGCTTTCTTACATTCAGTTGAATCACCTGGAACGACTTACTCATGCCGCCTGGGGTGAAGTTTCAGACAATTTCTACTGAATGACTCATGAGTCCCGCTGCAGAGAGCGCACTTGGGTATCTGCGCCTGGCACTCACTGGGATGGTGGCCCTCGGTGGCGCACCTTGCACATACTCGAGTCTTGCTGCACGAGAATGCCTTGTGACCAAGCTCTTGGCAGTTATAGCATTGTTACGGTCCAGTGGTCTGCTCAAATACACTCGTATATGCCGATTCACCTGCGACGAGAAAGTAGTGTTCCTGCAGTAGTCTCTTGGCATCGGTGCTCTTAGTTAAGTAGACTACCATGGATCCATATAACTTGGGGTTAACCTTTCGGCTCAGCCAGGCTACTTTGGCAATCTGGACTTCATTCTCCTGGTTTGAGGCTTCTATTACTCCGGGGATAATATTAAACTCCTGGTCAAAGACAGCCATACAATTCATGCTATCAACTTTGATAGGATATAGTTGGCCCCCAAGGACTCTTGCACCTGGAGCTTTCCTGGTTTCGAGGATGGTCTTGATCTTTAGTATTTCTTCTTCGTTCTTACCTATAATCCTAAGGCGGCTGGCATTCCGTCCATCTCTGGTCACTGCGACGCATCGCCAGTGAGGTTGGTCACTCGACTGTCGCATCTCCTGCTCCACGGTCTTACTTACGAATCATTGTAGGTGTAACGTCTACAAGATGGTCTTCAGGAACTCTGGATGTGTCGACTGTGCAGAACACCGGTTCTGGAGTTGCCGATCGGGCTGCAGACGAAGATTGACTGGACATGCTGGTGGATGTCATCCTGGCTGCGTCTGCAGACGATTGAACCGATGACCGTGGTGTTTCAGTCTTGTTCAGCTGTAGTCGAGTCTGCTCCAGCTCGCCGCAAACCTGGGTGAGCTGGTCTCGGATTTACGATAATTCTTGTGCCATCTGGGCCGTAGCCCTGGCGACTTCCTCGGCCATGCGATCACTGAGCTTGGTGAACTCGAGCTGAAATTCGGCCTTCATCGCTTCGACTTTCTTGTTCAGGTCCTGCTCTAGTAGTTGCTTCAAGCTCTGGACTGCCTCGACTATGTCACCAGCTGACTTGGGGGCAGCCTGCTTCCGAACTCGGTTTTGTCCCAGAGCTCCCTCCCTGGTCTCACCTTCCTCCTGCCATTCCATATTGCCATTTTGCTGCTCCATCTCCAATACCTTCGTCGTCCTGACCCTCTTCCGCTGAGGGCGATGATGTCCCCCGCCCGAACCATCCGGATCGTCTCCCATGACGATGATGACATCTGATGCGGGATTCGCAACACTAGACATCGACCAAGGGCCTGAATCTCCGCCAGGCGATCCTCAGGTCTTTTGAAAGTGATAAATAGGGTAAAAAGAAGTTATTTAAAAAGAAGATCGTTTTTTTCTGGACTCACCTTCGCTCTCTTGAATCGCACAGGTATACAGTTCTGCCGGTCCTTGTACAGTAGGCACCAAGAGTTGCAGTGCAACAAGCCTAAGGTTAAGGATATTAAGCGAGTAAGTGCAGAGTATGATATCCCTCGACTAGACTGCTGGTTTAATAGATACGAAGCTACAGTTCAATGTGAGGATATTCAGAGCCAAAATCTATGGAATTTTGATAAAACCCCCTTGCAAATTGGCTGGGTTGACGGCTGGCCAAAGCTATTTTTAACTTGAATAAAGAAAAACATCAGGCCTGTAGCTTTTAACCGGGTAATAAGGATTCACTAACCGCTGTGGATAGTATTAATGCCGCTAGCCAAGCTATTCCTTCCTTTCTTATCATCACAATTAAGTCATTATTTGAAGGATATACCCGTGCCGATATAGACAAAGAGGTAGTCCTTACCTTTACGGCTTCTGGATTCAACAACAGCCAACGCGCTCTCCAGTGGCTACAACACTTCAATATGCATTATTGCACCAAAAGCAGCTCTTTTGGTGGCCTTACTATTGAAGAGTAGTTCGGTTACGGTCCCGATATAAGGCGAGAAACTTGGACTTAAGAGATGGCTCTTGCGGTCTCTAAAAAAGTCCAAACAAATCCCCAATAAAGAGAATGCTTATTATGGATGGATTCTCAGTTCACGAAGACCTTCCTTTATCTGGTACTGGACAATGTTAGATATTATCCCTTATCAGCTTCCTAGTCACATAAGTCATATCCTTCAACCACTCGATATGGGGATTTATCTGCATTTAAAGCGGGAACAACGCTGCGCTTTGGCGGACTTTGTGGGCGGTGGAGGACTTCAAATAACAAGATTTTAGCTCCTCAATATATGGAAGTGACTATATAGGGCTGCATTCAAAGCCTGTTATATATACGTTGATTGGGAGCGATCCGGGCTCTGGCCAGTTGATAGTGACGTTATATTGGAACCCCTCTGGCAAGCAGCCCAAGCAGAGACCGAGCCCTCATTCCCTAAGTGTTTACATCCTGCTACACCAAGGAAAGCCAAAAAAACAGCTTCAATCCGTCAATCACAAGCTTCAAATACTAAGTAGCCCTACTAGGGAAGTCTTAGGTAATGTAGAGACTTCATTGGATTATGCAGTTATCACCAAGGCAGCTTAGAAGGAGATTGTAAGGCTACAACGGGAGCGCATGGTAATAGAGGCACGCCGGACCGGCTCAGGTGCTGTATCCGCAAGCCTGACGGCGGTGCTTACACAATCTGAGAGCTACGCGAAATGGTATCGGATCGAGCTATCAGGACTTGCAAGATACTAATAGAAAGCTGGCAAGAGAGCAGGATTCCTTCCTTCGAGAGCTACGGCAACAGGCGGAGCCTGCAGCAGAAGAAAGAGGACATGTCTTACGAGGAACAGCAGCCGCTAAAGCGAAGGCAGACCGGGCAGCTGAAGAAGCCACGAGGTGGCAAGAGATACTCCAAAGAACGGTTGATACAGAGGAAATTAAGGCCCGTGATATCCTTAGGGATAGATGGAACGCAGCTGAAGATAATCTACGAAGTCTTCTCTATACAACGAGCCCCAAAACATTACCCAGCGCTATCCTTGAAGTTACAGACTGGCTTGCAAAGGAAGCTGCAAGCAGTATCGCAAGCAGAGCCGCATCTGGCGAGGCTACTGACGGGGCTGAAGATTCAGAAGACATCGTGATGGATTATATCTCGGTAGCTTCATCTTCAAGTCTGCCGACTTTGCCTAGGAACGAAACCTTCGATGAAGGTGATTTTGATATCATTACAAGCACGCTGGAGCAGCTATTACAGGAGGTCCTTCCAACCACTCATAAATGCCAATTGGCCTCAATATCGACCTTAAAGAATATGAAGCTATACAGGAGCATTCTTGGGGGGGATGGGGTTATGACCACAGGCCAAACCGTTGTTCAGATGAAGAAGGTGAACCTTCGTGCAGGTAGCTGGGGTCACAGTCCCTGCGCCGAGGTCGCGGAGGCGCCGCCGAAGTGAACGTTAGTTATTACACAACACCAACAATTATGCTTCGATTCGGTTAAAAATATCACGAATAAATTCTTCTAATGGAGTAATATCTAGTGATATATTTATCATTTTGTCATGACTTTAATTAAATTGACCATATTACACAGAAGTTGCAAAATCGGGTTACTGTTACGACGAAGTTACGGGTTACATCGTCACCTCTTTTGAGAGGTGGGGCCCTGTTAAGTCAACCCACCAGGCAAGGTAATAAAGCAGCTAGTCAAGGGATTAGAAATGGGCTAAATAATCTAGTTGCTCGGGTTTGTCGCTTACTGCCGCTGTTGTCCGCCTGCGCCACCGAGGAATTGCGGCGATTTGATTCGCTAACCAACGGGACATTATTCGACCGCGTCATCCTTTTCTTCCTCCATACATAACCTCGATAAATTTCCTGAGTCGCCTTTATCACGCACCCATTACGTACGAATGTCTCTCCACCGTAAGTATGCTACAGGTTGTCATCGAGCCAGCATACGTTTCAACCCTTGACAACTTCAACGCCGAGGGCAGTAACTATCTCACCGAGCCAGCATCCTGCCAGCAACTTCTTTGTTGCGACTCTGAAGGATGGGGGCCGCTGAACCATAGCAGAAATGAATTCACACCTTGTTTCCTGAATTCTGCGATCATTTTAGTGTCTGTCCTTGGCCTTGTTGCTGGAGGGCCTACGTTATGGTTGCTGGCCAGGAGAAGGGACGACGAGGCGATTCGGAAGGACTGGCACTTCTGGACAAAGCTAGTAAGCAACGGGTCTATCTTATCTCGCGTTGATATTAATGAAGTTATTAATTTTTTTTAATTTTACTTATACATTCTGACCAACCCATAGGCTACAGCTGTTGCGATACTCTCCGTCGCAGTCCTGCAAGTCGTAGTTCAGACAGTGAGGCGTCCCCATGGCTGGCTCGATGCCTTAAGCATGTGGGCTGATATCGCACTCATTGTATCTTCATTGATCATTTACTTTATTTAATATTTGCAAAAGGCACGAACATAGCGTGAGAGCAGTCCTTGCCTTGTACTGGCTGCTGCTTCTACTTGTCTTTGGGGCGAAACTGCACTTGTCGATTTCACGGCGCGTTTACCAAGATGATTTAACAAGTTTCATCTTCATTTGCATCAGCTTTGTACTTATTTGTCTCGAGTTTCTGCTTGCTTGGGTGATTCCTAGCCAGACCACCTATCTGCCATTGGAAGGCGGTGAAAACGAGTGCCCGAGCGAGCGTGCAACTCTCATTTCCACGCTCACTTTCAGCTGGATGACCCCAATGATGAGGCACGGCTACAAGCAGTATATCACGGAAGACGACCTTTGGGACCTGGCCAAGCAAGACACCGCCAGGACAGCAGCTGACACATTTCAATGCGCCTGGCTTCACCAGCAAGCATGCAAGGAAAAGCCATCTTTGTGGATTGCACTGTTCCGTGGCTTTGGATCAGTCTATGCTCAAGGAGCTCTCTTTAAAGGCGTTGCAGACGTGCTTGCAATTTTGCAGCCCCAACTCCTCCGGCTTTTCATATCATTTGTGGACTCATACCGAAGTTCTCAGCCACAATCTTTCGCCCTCGGTGCTGCCATCGCCTTGGGTATGTTCGCTGTCTCGGTAGCGCAGAGTCTCTGTCTTCATCAATGCTTTCAGCGGCTGGCACAGACTGGCATCAAGTTGAAGTCCGCCCTCGTCTCGGCCATCTACAGGAAGTCACTCAAACTATCGAATGAGGCCCGCAGTACGAAGCCAACCGGCGACATAGTTAATCTCATGGCTGTGGACAGTCAGCGTCTACAGGATGTCACGCAGTTCAGCCAACATTTATGGTCAGCACCGTTGCAGATCGTCCTGTGTATGGTATCCCTCTACAGTCTCTTAGGATACAGCATGTTCGCCGGCGTTGTGTTGATGGTCACCACGATTCCTATTAGCGGAAGCATCACCAAGTCCATGAAAGGTCTCCAGAAGCAACAGATGAAGAACAAGGATGCAAGATCGAAGCTCACTGCCGAAGTCATCGCCAACATGAAGTCTATCAAGCTCTTCGCATGGGGCTCCGCATTCGCAAACCGCATCGGCCACATCCGCAACGAAGGGGAGCTTGTTACTCTACGAAAAACTGGCGCTCTTCAAGCAGTATCCAGTTTCATTGGCTCGGCAACTCCTTTCTTGGTCGCTTGTTCTGCGTTTGCAGTGCGCGTTTTGATTCAACAAAAACCACTAACGACCGAAATAGTCTTCCCTGCCATCGCGCTGTTTCAATTATTGACTTCGCCTTTGACGGTTCTTCCAGCTGCAATCTCTTCTGTTACTGAAGCTAGCGTTGCTGTGAGCCGCCTATTAGCATTCCTTACAGCGGATGAGCTTCAAACTGACGCAGTCATTCGTGAAGAGGCTGTCACGGCGCCAGGCGAGGAATCTGTCAGTATTCGTAATGCAACATTCAAATGGAGTACACACGAGGCCGGAACAGCATTAGATGATATCAACCTTTCCGCTTATAAAGGAGAATTATGCTGTCTCGTTGGCCGCGTTGGAGCTGGAAAGTCTTCCATCCTCCACGCCCTGCTGGGAGATCAATACAAGATCACTGGCACTGTCACACTTCGAGGCTCGGTTGCCTATGTCGCACAGCAGCCGTGGGTGTTGAACGCGACCGTCAGAGATAACATCACTTTTGGCAAGCAATGGGATCCCGAATTCTACGTGGAGACGGTAAAGGCATGTGCCTTGGTAGATGATCTAGCCCAGCTGCCGAACGGAGATCAAACTGTGGTTGGAGATAAGGGCATCACTTTGAGCGGGGGACAAAAGGCACGGTTAACTTTGGCTAGGGCTGTCTATGCTAGGGCGGATATCTATCTCCTAGATGATTGTCTGTCAGCCGTCGACCAGCACGTCGGAAGACACTTGATTGAAGAGGTGTTTGGTCGACGGGGCCTTCTCAAAGACAGGACCAGAATTCTGGCTACAAACTCGACACCAGTCTTGTTTGAGGCCAACAACATCGTTCTGATTCAGGATGGAAAGGTTTCGCAGCAAGGAACGTACGATCAGCTCAGAGCCAACGGGGGAGACACTGCCAGCCTTATCGGCGAAGTGAACATTCCGAGTCAAACCGCTACGGAGTCGACTACGACGAGTTCCCTGTCTGCAACAGAAGGCATTACACATAGGCAGCAAGAGCCTGGCCATCTCTCAACATCAAAGGCCACGGAGACGCTTAATGCAGAGCAATGTTCAGTCGTCAACGGCCGTGCGAGCATATCCGGCAGCATAGATCAGGGGGGGGGGAATTTTGGATATTGAAGCAGCCATCAGCAAACCTAAACGAAACAAGGAACTCACCCAGCAGGGAAGTGTCAAGTGGAAGGTCTATGGTGACTACGCCAAGGCAAGCAGTCTCTGGGCGGTGGTCTTGTACACGGCTACACTCGTAGGTGCTCAAGTTGCTGAGATTGGTATGTCATCCCTAAGAGGCACTTGACCACGATAGCATAATGGTTGTTGCTACTGAGTAGATGCACTAACAATTTCCAGGAGGAAATGTCTGGCTGAAGCAGTGGTCTGAGGCCAATCACGACCCAAACGCTGGTGTGGATATCAAGAAGTACCTCAGCATTTACGTCGCTTTCGGACTTGGCTCAGCTGGCTTGGTTATTTTGCAGTCGTCAACATTATGGCTGTGGTGTTCGATCGAGGTGAGTATCGGTTCTATATTCCAGAAGCATCACGCCTGTATTTGGAAAACCTGGTTGACACTTTACAGGCCTCTCGAAAACTGCACGAAAGCATGATCATTGCGATTCTAAGAGCGCCGATGACCTTCTTCGAAACAACTCCAGCAGGTCAAATTCTTAACCGATTCTCCAGGTAAGCATCTATTGAAATAGCTTCTTCATCGTAGCTAGGTCTCCAAGATTTACCTGGGGATACCCACAGTTTCTTTGTAGTGATATCTACCGTATCGATCAGTCGCTTCCCCGTCAATTCAATACCCTATTTATCAACATCATCAAGGCTCTTTTTAGCCTCGCCGTTATTTCCGCCGGTGCGCCTGTGTTTATCATCTTGGCAATTCCTCTTGTTTTCGTGTACAGTTACATGCAACAATACTACCTAGGAGCAAAACGACAGTTAAAGCGCATAGATGGACTGAGTCGCAGTCCCATTTTCGCTCACTTCCAAGAGTCTCTTGGTGGTCTCACCACAATCCGGGCATTTTCCCAGCAGGAGCTATTCTCCCTTGAGAGCGAAAGTCGGTTGGATGCAAACATGAAGGCTTATTTTCCATCCATCACTGCGAACCGGTGGTTGGGGGTAAGGTTGGAATTCATCGGATCCATCATCATTCTCTCTGCCGCTGGGCTTGTTCTTGCCCGCCTATCCTTGGGCAGCCATTTGTCTGCGGGCATGGTTGGTTTGATGATATCTTATGCTCTGTCAGTTTCATCCCCAAAGCACTCAAACGGCTCTATTTCCCCAATGCTGACTCCGTCATAGCCAAATCACGCAGTCTTTCAGTTCTCTTGTTCGAGCAACTGGGGAGGTTGAGACGAACATCGTCTCGGCTGAGCGTGTGCTAGAGTATACACATCTACCTAGCGAGGCGCCAGATATCATTCCAAATCACCGCCCTGGTATCAGCTGGCCATCTAAGGGTTCTGTGAGATTTGTTGACTATAGCACACGTTATCGACCTGAGCTGGACTTGGTTCTGCAGAACCTGAACCTCAATTTCAAACCTGGTGAGAAGATTGGCGTAGTAGGACGCACCGGTGCAGGTAAAAGCTCCCTGGCCCTGGCCCTTTTCAGGATCATTGAGCCACTGAATGGAGGTATTTATATTGACGATGTTGACATTTCGACTATCGGCGTCTTGGACCTACGACAGCGACTTACAGTTATTCCCCAAGATCCTGCTCTGTTTGAAGGGACCGTTCGCGAGAATCTCGATCCTGGCGAGGAGCATGATGATACGGAGCTTTGGGCGGCTCTTGGTATGCCCCTTCTTCCCTTCACTGAAGTTACTCACTAACCGTGAGACAAGAGCTGGCACGGCTCAAGGAGCATGTGGCCAGTATGGCCGATGCTTTAGATGCCAAGATCTACGAAGGAGGTAATACTAACCATATGCACCTCCTGAAAGCGGATAGCGTACGCCGAGACTGATATTCTGCAGGATCTAATCTTAGCCAGGGCCAGAAACAGCTCGTATCTTTGGCCCGCGCCATACTCAAACCCTCGAGCATTCTTGTGCTGGATGAAGCGACGGTAAGGCGGCTTTACTAGTCATGCGTTCGATCTCCCTGCGATCAGCCAACGCTGTTATCGTCGATATGCAAACTGTCGAGAAAGCTTGGCCGAGCTAACTTAAGATTCAGGCTGTCGTGGATACGGAAACAGATGTGCACCTCCAGAAGACACTTCGTGAGAGTATCTTCAGCAACCGGACTGTGATTACGATCGCGCATCGGATTAATACAATCATCGACTCTGATCGCATTGTGGTTCTTGAAAAGGGCGCAGCGGTTGAATTTGATACACCTGCGACACTGATGCAACAGAAGGGAGCTTTCTATCAACTTGTCATGGAGGCTGGGCGTTTATTATCTCTTTGAGTGGCACAAGACTACAGCGGGGTCACGACAGGGTGAGAGACCAATCAAAATAACCGCGACAGCCGGTACCTCTACCCACACCTAAATTGGCGTGTGATATAAGTACCAACAGTCAGCATTGTTACAAATAGCTACCTCATATACTTTGCAGCCGTATCGGGTCTGCGACCGCCGCTGATTTCCTGATATCGGCTGTAGATAACCTCTTTTTTTGAAGGGTCGAGGCTGCCCTTGCCGGCAGCCTTTGCAAGCTAGGCAGTCGGAATTTTTGCCCCTATTGACATGATTGATATCTCTTTGTAGGTGAATTTGCCGTGCTTCAAGATTCTCGCTGTCTTCTTCCTTCCCTGTACGGCATCTCTTCCTTGTGTGACTATCGGTGCCGTACTTGTTGAAAATGGCGTTGTAAATAGCCTCTTTCCAAGCTTGAAGCGTGGTATAGGGCTTCCAACGAGGCTGCCGGGTCTTCTTGTGCAAATTGAAGCTATTCGCAAGTGCGACTTCAAGGAGGAAGGACCAAAGCAACGCCTGCCAAGGACCGCGCCGGAATCGATGCTCATACGTTGTATAGGACCTTATCTGATCGCCGCGGTCCACGTGATTCATTTCAACGTTATACTGAGCGGCAACAGAAGGAATAGGGATCATCTTGAAGCTATCACCATTGAAGACCTGCTGTAGGCGTTGTGCCTCTGCCTTTGTGCCTCTTTTGGTGGGCAATTTCCTCTTTGTGAGTATGCGGTCGAGAGGGGCTGCGCTGTGCACAGTTGAGAGGAAGAGCACCACAGAGCTATCTTCCCAAGCGATTTGAAGGACCTAGAGGGAAGGGAAAGAGACAAATTAATAAGGGAAACACAGGTAAAGTTATCCGTACCTGTTTATCCTTCGTCGGGATCAAATATACCTCATTGTACTTCAAAGGCGTGCCATTAGGAGCCTTTCCAGTCTCTCTTATATGCTTTATCTCGGTGGTGATGCCGCAGTTAGGGCGTGCCGTGCCTGTAGCCCTGTTGCGCAATAACCCAGACTTTGAACCCTACCGGCGTAGGCTTTCCCTTGACGAGCGTTGTCTCTTTTGATCTGCCTGGAAACGGGATCATGCACTCATCTACAGTCAGATTAGTCCCTGGATAATAGAGCTCAATAGACACCCTTTGTATGTGATTAGACCACTCTTCAGCCGCTTGGAAGGTCTTTGGAAGATCGCCCTCATCGCTCACATCGAGCATAGTGTAGTCAAAAGTGCGGAAATACCTTGTGATCAGCTGAAACCGGCGTAAGGGCATGAACTTGATGAATGGGTGAACAGGGCGCTGATCTCCTAGCCGAGGGGCCTTCCAATGGTCCTTAAGGGATATTTCCCTATAAATTCCTAGGTAAATAAGGACCCCAAGCCATACATAAGCCGTTGCAGTAGAGATGCTTTCCCACTTGAGAATGCGGGACTGTTTAGTAAGGGGGTTATTCCAGTTGTCAATAACGCCATTTTCGATGAGGTGACGGACCCAGCTTTCGGTGTATTCAATCCATGACTGTACAAGGGAAATAGGTAGGGAAAGCTGGAATAATTCAAGTGGTTCCTTGGGCAGAGGGTTGATCTTGAAATCATGATATTCTACGTTGAAAGGTTGAAAATCATCACCGCGGCCCTCTTCGGGCGGAAAATTAGGCACGCCGGTGGGGTCATTAGCTGCCCTTAAAGACGGGGGTCTAAAGCTGTGATCATCTATGTGATCTTGTATCTTTGAAGAGCTCATCGTTTTAATCAAGACTCGTTAGGGTCAATTTGTATGAGGATTTTGATAATTTTGGTGGTGTTGAATAAAGAAGCTGTCTGACGAGAACTTCATGTACCCCGCAGGTACCTGCAAAATTAGTCAGAAAAGCGGGGTAAGTGACCTTTTGCAGTCTTGTGCCACTCAAAGAGATACCAGTAATCGCTCATATTTAGGAAATCCCAGCTCCATCACCATTTACAATCTTTACAATCTTTACAATCTTTACAATCTTCTTAATAATATTTTAGCGGAGCGTAGGAGCCGGCGTGGCCGTGAGCGTCTTTGATGCAAAATGGACGCGACTGGTGACGTGATCCTGGTGCAAGGTGGAGGCTCTGTCGCAGCGACGCGTCAGACCTCGAGAACCATGAAGCGGTCCGCGAACCTGCAGGAACGGCTACAGGAAAAGTCGCAGGCGGTCGGGGAAAGGGCTGATGCAGTTGTAGCACCGCTTCACGGCGGAGCCGGGGGTGAGAGCGAGCTGGCCGACAAGGCTGGAAAATCGCAGATGTTGGAAGACGCGTCGGGCAACAACGTGTCGCTGACGCGGACTATGCTCCGAGCCATGCTTCACGAGACGTCGACTCAGCTAATGGACGAGCAGAAGAAGATGCTCGAGAGACTCTGGGACGCGTTGATGGGCAA
>LBNR01000104.1:0-19087 GCA_001262555.1 Fusarium nygamai
CAAAACAATTGTTGCTCGATACGAGACACCACCACGAAGAAGTGACAAGGAGAGATGGAGAAAGCTTGCGAGCGAGAATTAACAGTGTTGTGGAATTGAGTGGTCTCGCTAATTACAGAGTTATGATTCCTTCAATGGGTAACTCTTAAACTCCGATATACTCTCAGACCTTTCGAAGATGCATCAGAGTCTTCGAAAGCAGCGAATGATTTAATAACACCATTAGTCAAGGGATACAGTAATCGTAATGCATTTAACTTTTGATGTATTTCTTTTTTACCATATATATTCATTGCCAAGACAATGAGACGTGGATGACGGAAGGGACATCTTAATATCTCGTCCTAGGTAGGTGGCCATCAAATGGCAGTAGAAACAAGCGTTGAGAAGCATATACATTGGGAGTAAGAGTCACCCTTGATGGGCCGTTGCTCTTTCAAAAGGGTTTGAACATGATGACAGCTTTGATCACATCCAAGAACCCAACTGAAGCGTTGTTCCAGGTCTAATAGAAACCATGTGAGAAACCTCGTGGGGTACCTCAATTAGAACCCCCGTCCTCTCAAATTTTATTCTTCGGCCCGTTGGGTATATTGGTAACTTGCCTTGAGGCCACCGGCCCGCGCCCCTTGGGTAATTGAGATATAGCATAGGCAGCATCGCCTTCTGGGTTGGGCAATGGTAGATCTGGGGACGACGTATCGGCTTTATCGTCGTGCTCCTAATTCTAATGGTTAGCTGCTTGATGCATTTGCGGAGCATAAAGCATCTCTCACCTTGGCCGTTCTGTTCACGTGGTGTGGTGGAGGAGAGGATTTGTCCATAATTGCGCCCTTTCTGCGATTTTTCCTATCCTCGCTTCGAAAAGTCTTTAAATAGGGAAGCTTGGAGTTGTCCAGCCCGGAATTCGGGTGGCTGAACTTGGCCTTTTTGGGAAGTCTGGTGTTTTGACATTCCATTTCCGACCCCCTCTTAGATCCCTGGGGCGCGGCACTAGAAAGCGAATCTTCGGAGTTAAGAGAGCTTTCTCCATGACTTTTGGGTCTGACGACTGGTACTCCGGGGACAGAAGCTGAGTCATTCGGGGCTACCGATTTGTCAGGTCTAAGGTTAATCGGTCAGCATTCAACTTCATGAGGTTCTTGGCCGTGCCATTGTAGCTCATACCTATCGATTCTTGAACAACCTAAATCGGAGAAGATAGTCTCATCTGGATCAAATGAAGTGAAAGCAGATATTCCTGGCGAGCCAGGGTTAAGACTCAGTATCTGCCCTTGATCGGTAGCAAAGAGTACGTGATAGCTAGCCGATCGATCCAACACTACTGTCTGAGAGAGATTATGAATCCAAGAAGGATCGATGCATGATGGCATAGTGAATTCGCTTGGATTATCTCCATAGAGAGGGCTAATCAAGGAAGGATACTCCGTTTGCAGATCGAGCTGTGGTTCCAAATATTCAAAGGGCGGTAGTAGAAAAGGATTTGATAGATGATCGTCGCATAGTGATTCTGCACCACAATTATTTTGGATACGAGGCATTGTGAGATGTCGTTGACAGAAAAGAGAACAGATTGATCGAAATTTGGCGAGTTCTGGGCAGTGATAGATATTTATTCCCTTCGCCAAGGTCTTCAGGGGTCCAGGAGACAAGGATACAGGTATGGGGGATAGTATGCACTTAGCAGGTGGTAATTACCGGTTTCTCTTAACCAGTGCGGGAGATGGCGAGGGAATGGGTTATGTGGGGCCGGAATGATGATCGAGCAGTGACCACCACCAATCCCGTTCAGGGATTGGGAACAAGCCCAGGACTCACGACTGATGGTTTCTGCCCGCAGGTCCTTCTTACACAGCATATCGTGCAAAATCACGCATGGAAGTGTAAGGAGAATTGAATTAATAACCACAGGGCGCCAGTGACATGGATTGTATTTCAATGGATGTCCAACTACACCAATCAAGGATGCGAGTGTGAGGCACTGTCCAGACTACTGTCAAGTTTGTATGATAGTAACCCAAGGCCGGCGGCTGATGAGGCTGTGTAGATGGGTCAATAACCGGTAAAAAAAACCTGTTTGGGTAAGGAATCCCGGCAAGAAGATTGTCAGGCCTTTAGAACTATTCTTCGCCGTATCACGGTGGGCGTCAAACTTTATGGTCAGCACAGCACTAGACCGGACTCCACTGTCTCTTCTCATCCAACAAAGTCTATTGTGAAACCTCGGATGTCTCGGGAATGATGTGATGATGCTGAACTGAGATCTCGTGTGCAATCAAGTCTCGCTCACCCATATCGTCGAAGTGCAGCTTCTCGCAGAGCCGAATCCTCACCTTACGCCAAGTCAGTCTCGAGATCAGGGCCAGGCTCAAAGATTCCGAGTTTCAGACAGGCTTGATTTCTGTGGGCTTCATAAGTCTCAGGGACCTGCTGTCGTGCCGTCCTGAGTACATGTAAGTCTGAAGCAGTACGTGGATATGGTGGTTGAAAGTAGTTGCGTGAATTTCAATTGTAGGAGCGCACCACACAAGTCACATGCCGTACTTGGGCAGGGGACCAATGTGAGAAAAGAGGCAAGTAGATAGAGGACCTAGTGGCCCAAGTGTTGCCATGCATAATCAATACCGATAGTTCGAGTCAGGGGTATAATGAAACTGCAGGGGGGTGGGTAGCCGCTATAAAAATGTAACGAATGGACGACCTTTTCTAAGAATGATACGCTGCTTCTCATACATCTCACGGTTTTCTCTCTTCTATAGCTACTGCTACTACTGTATTCTTTTGAATTTCTCCGTAGTCAAACTTTCCAGCGGTCGCACAGCCATGAATTCCAGCCAACCATCCGACGTCTCGTGGATTTCACCCATGGAGCATCCATGCCCTGGTCAAGTCAATATATCTTTTCATGCCAACCCGACGGCAATGGATCCAGATGCAAGTTGCTGTCTTCAAAGTACTCAAAATGCTGGTCAAGATCTACGCTCAACCCAAGGTTGCAAGACCTCTCAAAGCTCGATTGAGCCTGCGCAATTGCTGCAGTTGGAAGCGAAGATGGAGAAGTTGAGCAGAGATATTCGCATACTCAAGCGCCTTGTTCGCCCGCGGAAGAAATCCAGACATCGCCACTTCAGACACAGCCAGGCCCCAGTATACATTGGGAGCTTCTCACTCACCATAAACACCTCACCCAATACGCCAACCACACCAAAGGAATCGCATGGCCTACACTTATCATGCTCACAAGTCATCCCTTGTAGTCCCAACGAAGAGCGTGCTGTAGATGAAGACAGGGTTGCCCAGACGGATCCAGAGAACGAGGGCAACTAGGATCCTTTTGGAAGTTGGCGGAAAGTGCTGCACCTATCCTTATGTCGTCGTAGATAGAAAGCATGACGGCTTCGTGGCATCAGAAAAGAAGAATTTCAAAACAAGGCTACTTTTTCTGAACAACATGCCCCGGTGTAGGACTTCGGGCTTGGCGCGCATTTTGCCTTTGTTATCTTTCAGAGTTCTTGGTGAGCTCGTCGGTCTTTACAGACTATCAATGTTGGCGCCGAGTCGCTATCGCTTGGTAGTCCACTTTTGAGCTCTTATAGAAGTTGTAAGCAAATAAAAGGGGGAGAAGCCAGTATCTCGAATCCCGGTTGATACTAAAGTCCCAAATTTGAGTCTAGTTCATGGCTATTTGTTCCTTCGGCGCCTGCGGCCATGCTCGTTGCCTTCACGATAAGCCATCGAATCCGGACTGGGGTTGCCCTATCCGGGTGCGTTTCCGTTTTCCAAACTGGAGAAGTCCAACATCTCAACTCCTCTTCGAGTTAGAGGGAGATCATGCTGCTTCAGTTCTCGCACCAGCCCTATCGCGTAGCTAGGCACTCGATTGAGAAAGTAGCTGACTGCCCAGCCTCTTGCTGGGCTTGAACAATGCAAAGAATAATGATGCACGAAATCGAAACAGTGGAGCAGTCCAGGATTTTGACGGAGGCAGCACCGGATATCCTCGGTGAAGAGTGAAGAACCCAAGGTCCTGCATAATTGAAGGAAAACTCCTGTATGGATTCGCGCACCCCAGCTCTGGAACAGACTGGCGAGACGAGCGTCTGTGTGATGAACGGACAATACCGTCTGCAAGAGGGCATCTAGGAAATCTCTTAATTCACTGGCCGTAGATACCGTGGCCTTGCCAAGACGTTGTCTATCTTGGCAAAGTAAATTGAAAAGTCTCTCCAAAGCAAGGACCTGCTGATTCTTCTGGGCTGATGACACCCGTTCCGTGGCGATTGAAAAGATAAGCTCCAATGTCTCGTCGATTTTCAGGGACCCCCGCAAAAGTGAAGAGCCCGAGTCCAGCAACCAAAGAATAGATGAAAATGCATTGTCACTGCAAAATCGTCGCATCGCAGGTAGCGCACGGGCGCCCAGTTCCAGTAAAGTCGGTATCATCGGTCCTTTTCTATGACAGACAGCCAACACCAAAGGAGTGCATCCGTATCCTAGGTCGGCACTGACATCCACTCCATTCCGCTCCACGATGATCCTTACCAAGCATGTCAGACCCTCTCGTATGCTTGCCTGGAATGCCTCCAAGTTTGGAGGGCATAGGCCTCTCGAAGCGCCTCGCCGGACTATCAGCACAGCTGTCGTTTCTTGATGGTTGATGATCGCTTCCATAAGTGGCGTCTTTCGGGTGAGATGCAAGCCCTCCTTGTCATCAACATCAAGACCCTGGTCGATGAGATAGCTAACAATATCATCTAATCCTCTCCGTGCGGCTAGATGAAGTGGCGAGAAGAGAGTTGCGTCGATGCGATAAAAGGACAGAGGATGGGATTTCCTAGCGTCCTGGCATTTTGTGAAATCGGCCGCTCCCTCTTTGGCCGCCGCGAGGATTCTCAACGCATCATGCCGGTCTCGGCAGTGGACGATAGCATAAAATACGGACGAGGATTCGTGGTTTATGGCGTCATTTCTGTACAGTATAGGTTTGCAAATGCTGTAGAGCATGCGGCACGACTGTGAGAGCGAAGCCTGACCACCAAGCGAGCATACCTTTGCGATCATACAGATAATCTCCGTAGGTAATGAGGAAATCATGCCAGGCCAACTGCTCTATATTTCGCCACATCGGCCCAACCAAAAAGTTTGCCTTTAAAATTTCGGACGCTGGGCGTAGCTGCTGCGAACCTCGGGAAAGGAGAGGGTAAAGACATGAGGACGACGATGCCATTTTCAAAAGCAAAGAAGATACCGTGTGCAAAAGGTTCAATGAATAACCTTTGCGATGCACAATCACGTAAGGCAATTATAGATTTAGCCGTAGCAGATGAAAGAAAAGCCTAAAAAAGCACGTCACTCTAGAGCACCAACGTTGGATGATAACATGTTTGCCGCCTGGGCAGCAACAGCAGTTAAGAAATGACGTGTAGAGAAATTCAAGTCGAAAGTCTGGTCCTCATTTTTTCTTCTAGCTTCTTTTCTAAACGACTCTTCAAGGTAGTTTGCTGCAGCGAAATCCCACGCGCAACGTCCTTGAATGTAAGGTATCGCATGCCAGTTCGGTTGGCAAATTGATATTTTTAGTACATGCATGACTAGTACGACAGGTACGGCCCCTGGCGTCTTTCGGCCCCAACAGCATGGGAGTGCATTTGTGCTCGGCCATCAATAGCCTCTCTTGAGACCAACTTCTTCTGGCCGTCTGTCTCCTAGGAGATTTGACTAGTTCTAATCGAAAGACATATTCATCTATCAACGAATTTGCATACATATTGCATTAATAAGCAAGTAGGTGTAGTATATTTCAAGCTTGGAAATCAGAATAGGGAAGGATAGACAGGTCATGTATTGCGGTATTGTGCCGTCATGCGGGAAGTTGAGGCCGCGACAGTATGTTTCTTTAGTCGCCGCATTTCAGATGACATGCACGCTGCTGGCCAGGCCTAAAACTCAATATAAAGAGCCAGATGACCAGATGGCAAGTTGTCTACTGAACTTAAGCTTCATGATATTTCTTTATACTTTTTTAACCTCCTCGTCGTAGCTACATTCTAGAGATGATATCGCTCCCAAAAAAGGTGTTTTGCGCGCCTATCTACTGTGGCCCTCAAGAAATGAGAGACGCTGTCATAAGAGAACTTGAGTCGTTAGAAAACCTTAAGCCTGTTCCATGGCTTGTTGCCTCTACAGTCTTCTTAAATAAGGATGGCTCTTTCTCTCTTAAAGTGATAGATGAAGGGTCCCTTAAAATAGGTATGCAGAAAGTATCTTCATTTATGGTCAATCTCTTTTACTCGCCAAGTCGAAAAGTCCCGGAAGAACAGCAGAGACTACACTATGCTCGGCGAAGACTGCTAATCTCACTCCTGGCGCATGCGTGGCTCTGGAGGAGACACAAGGTATTGGATAACCAAGGCAACCCGGTGGCCTTTGAAGACAGGACAGTCCTTGCACCTGAAGATATCCTTAAATTTCTCAAGGATACTCAGGTTCATACGGGGCGCTGTCGCTGTGAAAATGTCATAGGTTTCTTAGAGAAAGTTCAGGAAGTGCCTTTACTTGAGGATACGTCGAAGTGGAATGTGATGGGGGTTACTGCATGTCTATGGTGGGATAAGTCACATGACTTACGCAAACATGACGTACACAAAGGCCCATGGTGCTCCTGTCGTCTTGAGAATGCAAATCGGCTTCCAACGCTCAGTTTTGCCGGACCAACAATGGTAACGACGGCTGCAGCTGGTCTGGCTCAAGTACGCCTGCCATCTTACCACGAAGCATCTTGCCACGAGGCTTGCCCACCACCTTATCATCCAAGCTTGCCCAATCGAGAGTCAAAATGCACTCCAAGAGAGTTAAGGACACTATAGTAGATAGCGAATTGTGGATGGTATGGAGACACAATGATATTGAGAGAATGGGATGCTAGGCAGAGACTGATTAGGGTATGGATGACTTGACGAGTCTATAGTAGGCATTGTATGTAAGCATTAGTGAATAGTATTCTATCGGTCAACACAAGCCGCCGGGCGTAATAAATTGTATTATATTGTATTGTACTGTCAAATGATGAAGGACGGTTGTATCTATCCTTCGTGCGTCTGACCCACAAAGTAGATGACTTGCTTGTGTCAACTACAGAATTACTCAAAGTTCCCATTCCTTCAAACGAATTTGATGTGTCTTATGTAGAATCTAAGCATCTGATGAAACTATGAGATTGTAACCGTAGGCTGCTGAATTCGTTCTGACCTACCTGTTGAGGACACTTGTCATAAATCTCCTCTCTCGGGTGTTCCGATACATCTCCATTTGGCCATTTGAGAAAAACGTGATATGTACTTGTTGATTCGTCAAATTCCATGTGATCTATGTCAGCACAATCCCATTGGATGCTGGGCCCTTTGTTTTGCGCGGATGAATGGCCTCCAGCGTCAGTAATGTCGCTCTTGGTAGCGAAACTTTTCCGTGATCGAGTTTTCATGGCGATTGACAGCCTCGGGACTTAATTAAGAAAGCTTCTTGCAAATAAAATGAGGGAACACTCGTTTTCTTGTTATTAAGGACCTGTGGCGAATTCAGCAGTTCTACGGAAAAAGGCTATGTATTGTAAATTATTATATCATCTTTCTGGCCTAATTTGATCTATGATTTTGGATCAAATTTGGCCTTTTTCTACTGATCACCCAATATCCAAGATACGGAAAAAGGATCCAGTATTTGACCACGAGCGGCCAATTTCAGTGTAAGAATCCGCAACCAGTGGCCGACTTAGGGTGCTTCCACCTTGAATCCTTGAAGCCCAAGACACTCGGAGCTGTAGGAATATACATCTTACACAAGGCAAGGATAAATCAATAGCATTCTATTTCAGATCAAATTCGGAATATACGAAGTACATATCAGTCACTTGTGTGTCAAAATTCGCCATTTGATACAAAAAAGATTCCTCACTCCCAGCTTTTCTTTTCTTTTTCTTCTCTCCAGCATCCACACTCAATTTGGCGACTTCATCCCCTTTATTCAAGGGAAGGAATAATGCAGAAGACAAGCAATAGCTTTGAATGCATCCGAAGTACCTTCTGAGAATTTCAACTCTTCCGCGCACTGGTCTTTGCCTTTGGTATCTGTTCGACTGGCTAACAATTCTCGCTCATGGAAAGAAATTGGCAGCGCCATAGCGCTTTGGATAAGTATAAAGCTCCACGCGAGGATTCTAAAGTTCATGGCGAGAGTTGGGTTGATGGCGCACGCGAACTTGGCTGTTATCGTGCAACCACAGGAGTGCCTATTGGAAGCAAGCAGATGGCAAGGCAGGCTCAGGGCACGAAGCAGCATGGGGTTCATATTTATATAATCGGCGCAATATGTTTCAATAGAAGCTGTAGTCTAGGGTTGAATACAAGAATACAAAGAAAACCTAGACCGGCCAAAAATGGCTATGGGAGTCTTTTACTTCCATTGCCTATAAGTGGATCTTCTCGTCGAGTTGTGGGCCCGCTTGGTGCTCTTGTCTACGTAAAGCATCGGCACATGGCAATTCAGGGACCTTTCCCATCCAGGTGTACTACTACTATCCTACGGCCATTTTTGCTTACAGTCTTGGATTTGTTTACTAAGAGAATCGGGATAGTCTCCTTCTTTCTTTCTATTCGACTCAATGATCACCTTTTCTATTGTTCATGATTGTATTTTCTGCGATACCGTGTTGCCTTTCCGATAACTCAACTCTCATTCAGATGAAAGTATTCTATAGCAAAGTATTCAAGTGTTTTTAAACTGGACAAACGACCATTATGGCTAAAACAGATGATAACCATGAAAATGACAGCATGTAAGTGAAACGTCTGTCAACAGCTTCTCTAAAATCATGTAACCTGGACTGCTATATTCATACTGATCTGATTTAGATACTTAGTGGATTCCATCCAGGATCACTTCGTTGATGAAGACGTAAGGGCTATATTAAATTTTAATTGTTTGCTTTCTACCTTGTTCGTCGCGTTTAGCGCGCCACCTAAGCCTTTGGCTATTCACCTTCTGCTCCTCGTATTTCAGGGACGACCTAGGTTATACGAATGCTTTTGCTTAGGCCATCATCGCCTCTACCATTCTAGGCTGGCACGACACTGATAGATACCAGGGCTGCATGTATTTCCAAGTGAAATGGCAAGGCCATGAGAGCAGCAAAGAGTGGACGTGGGAGCCCCAGACGAATCTCGAGTCAGTTGCCTGTTTCTTGCCCCTGCGCTCTGCCTAGCTGACCCTTGAAATTCGGAGACAGAATTGAAGGCGACATGTTGGTGAAAGAATATTTCGAAAGCCTCGGCAAGAGACGGAAGAGAGTCCGAAGGTCTGCGAAGAAGCAACCAAGTTCATCCGTCGCTACGTGTGGCACTGAACGTGGCAGGAGGAATGAACGCCATCGAACTGTCCCCTCAGGTCGCACAGCAATGTTGGCGTGGGAACCTCCACGAGGTAGTTGGGAACATGAATCTTTCCATATCGACGGTTGTGAGGGAGATAGCACAGAAACCCTGATGATCTATATTACCTGGCTCGGGGGTCACAAGACCAGGCATAAAATGGATGTGCTCTGCAAAAAGTGCCCCCAGAAAGTAAGAATGTCTTGATTTCATTCATCACCCGCCTTACGTGATACTGACAATCTTCTTATCTTAGATGCTCCGTTACCTTGAACAGTATGTGTCAATGTCGTGATGACATGTTTCGAGCACCTTTACGTGAGCACGACTGGCTAGATGGTGGTGCGGAGAAGTGGAGGATATATCAATGTATGCAGTTCAGAAAGGCCCATTTGTACCGGAAGCCTTGAGGGTATGGCTTTGTAATACCGACAGACCAAGAGGGTGACTGTGAATGTCCGCAGGGTTGAGGAATGATAAACAAATCAACTACATAGTAGCTATCTACTCTGATCTCGCCGCCAAGAGACATGAGGGGCTATCTTGTACTTCTGAAGCATCCCAGACCCCATTGGATAGATGGTTGGGTAGGGATGAGATTAATTGAATATACTGCCGAGTATTGTAGTGGCCGCCTGACACCTCTTATCTCGTACCTGTTTCCATCTAGAGAAGCTAGAAATGGAGCTCTTGAGAGCCGATTACATTGATTAGTTGAACACTAAGAGACTCAGCTCTGGACAGCGTCCATACAGTTCCGGTTATGCCTATAAATATGGCTGGTTCGCTTGGGAAGTTGACTGCATCGTCTCGCCCTTACCATCGTGGAACAGCTGATGATCAGAATGCTTCTGGAACCCCTTAACTTCGGAGGTCATAGCTCAAAGAGCGAGGCATCGAATTTGGATTATTGTCACGATCTGCCTGACTATTGCAGTCCGTCGAGCCATGGGTCGCTTGGTACTCCCCGCCAAACAATTTGTCCACTTTCGGAAGCCCAGGAGCCCGAATCCACTTCTAGCGAATATGAGCCAGTATTGAACGACGTACCGACATGCGACTCGTTTGGTCCAAATGTTAGTATGCAGGAGAAAATGGAGGAAATGAGCAGGGAGCTAGACATTCTGAAGGCTACTGTTCTTTGGATGCAGGGCGTACAGGACACACAGAATAGGGTCATAAGCAGGCTATTGGTATCACAAAGACGGAATACCAGGGTTGGGGGTTCGCATGAGGCCAGGAGTTGAGAATAAGCGACCAGGAGTCTGATTACAGATATAGTCAATTGTGAACTCTGAAGCTTCTCGCCTGATCAGATCTAGCTGCAGTGCCGGTCGCGGCCAAAAAGTGACCTCCAGATTTGACAGCCATAGTTCATTATTAGACGCCTCACTGAATGTGTACTGTATTGTATTGTAACAACGACTGCTATGTTCGTACCTCGGTGTGTGGAATCCTACAATACAATTACACTCATCTCCCATGGCATCTTATGAATCAAATAAGAAGAGGACTTGTATGTATCCCAGCCAATGTGCCGAGTCAGAAGACGCCATATTGAAGAAATCCATAGGCACTCCATTGTATATACGCAAAGTGTGATCCGTCCACCACTTTGGAGATGCAGCGATTCGATCCATATCAAGCAGCCGGCGATATGGATCCAGAAGCAAGCGAGGATGGGTTACTCTTACGACGATGCAGGGACAGGCTTGCAGCACACATTGGTTAGTGCATAACCCGCGAGAGTGGAACTTGCTTGTCTAACAGAAGTAGAACGGAGAACTGGTGTCCAGGTAGAACCCGCCAAAGTTAGTTTGACGACAAAGCAGAGTCATGCTTACACTTGGACTTATACGACGGAAGTAGCCCATTTGTTTTCCAAGGATCTCGACGACCACGGAACCGAAGCATACCAAAAGCTTTGTATAGAAGTGGGAAGAAGCTTCCATGCCGTGTCATTCACCAAGAGCGACTTGGCATGCAGTCAACTGCGCTCAGGAAGCCCGCCACCATTCTGCATACCAACATTCAATGTAGATGCAATGGAATCTGGCGAAGTAACTGAACGCGTAGCTCTACTGAGCCACCAGCTCTCCATGATGGAGACGAGTGCAGCCTACGACGAAATCACCCGGGTGCAGTTGCAAGAAAATATCGCCACCCTGGAATACGAAAATGAACGTCTCGCGCAGGAAGCCAGACAGCAGCGGGAGGACGCGGTATATCACCGGGATTTCTTTTACAGGCTCTTAGAAGCCACAGATCAGCTGAACTTGACAATCGCGGACATTCACCAGGATTACATTAGAACAGTCAACGTTAGTATGTTTCCGAAACATGACGCTGCATCGATCTAGGTGAGGAGATTTGGATATACCGCCTGTACTGGTTTTCAATATGGCACAAATAGAAGGGCAAATCGAGTTTCGTATTGCTAAGGCTAACGATATAAAAGATCTTATTGTGGATATAATGGCTATAAATAAATAAATAAATTCGGCTTTCTGATCGCCACTATGACCAGAGACGTCGGCATCGATATGCCAAACTATATTTAGAATCAGGAGTCCGTCGAAATCCAAGTCTAGTAGAAGTGAGATGGGGCGTGACATCTGCGATGAAGAACAAACCTCTTCGATGCTAGATATGAAAGCAAATTGATGCAGAGATACTGATGGTATGTCATCTAAGAATGCAGTGGCTTTCGGCTGATTATTAAAGTGAGGTATGGTGTCTGCTGTTGGATTTCGGAGCATGCTTACTACAGCATAAGCACTACGAGAAGGGAAAGAGAGAGAGAAAGAGAAAGAGAAAGAACACAATGTGCAGCGTAAAAGTTTACGCATAGAGGTCGCCAGCCGTGTAACCTCCGATTTACACACATCGTCTACATCTTACGCGCCTACAATGATGGCATTCGAAAAACAGGCCTTGTTCTGGGTTTTTGCAATCAGGACAGATCCATTCTATCAGACACCTGTTGGCCCTTATGAGCCACGAATGCTGATCACCTGGACCTGAGTCACAGACGTCTCCAACGTCCCTGGATGATACTAGATCGGCCGACGTATTGGTTGACGAAGGTAGGTATGGAATGTAAAGGTCAGTGCTATCCTGGTCCTTGGCACTTTGGCAATATTGCGCGCAGCCACATAATTTGTACGAGATCGTATTCATGGCCAGACAAGCGAGTACACATGAAGAAGCTTCATTAGAAAAGCGTTCAAGTAAGCTTATATAGTTACTGATGGCTGAGATGTCTTTTATATATATACATATGGGCAATGGTAACCCTGGCCTAATCTAGCCGAATGCTGGAATCTACGGCTCCCTATCATCGAAGAGCGATTCATCACCTCCAGCCACTTTTCAGATCCGGCTTAAACAAGGCCTCCAGCATTAGCTCGTCAGCAGACGTGCCGGGGGACAGCAATATCAGCATACGTCTTGTTTTGCACGAACTATGATTCCTGAGCGAGCTGCGTCCTGCGCACTCCATGTATAGAGCAGGCACCATATCAAGGCCAATTTTCGTTCTGCTTCAATTAGGTGAGGCATTGGCTTGCTCAGAGGTGACCCATATTCACTAAAAATCTAGGCTAGGTAATAATGGACGGATGGCGCTAGTTCTCGAGTACTTGCCGCTCCAGGATAGATGAATAATCTATTAAAATTCTTCTGCATACGGTACCTTCGATATAGTTGGTCTCAGATTCTACCTTTTTTGCCAATGTCTATATCGCTGCTATGCGCAGTCGTGATGGTAATTTAACGAATTCCAAGAAATCTGGTCTGTGCACGCATCTTGATCGACTGCCTTGTTATGGCGAAGCAGAGTAAAGCAATCAACTTCTTATACAGTTCTGACACGCCAAATGATTAATTCTGGATTATTCTGCGTTGCTTAGAATATAAGAAGGACTCTTGCTTAAGTTAACGGCTATCGCATACTGGATGGTTAGGAAATATCTGGTTAGATCGTAGATGTGAAATGAGGGTTTTTTTGAGTACTAGCTTGTAATACCAGGCCAGTATATCAATAGTGAGCACATAGAAAACTGATTTTAATCTTTACTGTGTCAGGATGCGGATTGATGAAGTAAACATAATAACAATAGTTAAAAAGATACTTTAAAATAGTAGCCGCGAACTCACACACTTCATTCCAGGTCTATAGACTGAACCCCCACCTTATTCAACATTGATACCACCTCATCAACTATATTAAACTTGTCAATCTCGTTATCAAATTCCTCGTCCTCCGTCGCACTGTAGACTCTCCAATTCATTGGCATCGCCATTAGGCAGATATATACCTCAAATCCCGGGTCCTCGATATCTAAACTTTCGAGGGCTATACTGGACTCTAGCGAGGAACCCGCCCTCGGTTTCCAGCCACCAGACTCTGACTCCAAGGTTATGCAAGTAGCAAATTCTTTATGATTGAATCTCCGGGGCTTGTATAGTGTATCATCAAGACTATTCCAAACAATTGCATCGAGCTTGGGGTTGCTCAGCAGCTCTTCGATAAAGATCGACGTTGTCGAGTCTTTCTTGACCAAAAAGCCAAGACATGGAACTCCACGTTGCTTGTAGTAGGAGTATTCGTGCTTGCATCCCTTCTTACACTTGTACATCGACTTGATGCACTCTCTTTCTATAGATGTTTTCCAGCCACGCCAATGACCACCAGGCTCGAATGGGACCAACTCATAGCGCAATAGTTGGAAAAGTACTTCTACATCGCTTTTGTCTTCACAATCCAGATCCGATTCAAAATCGCATGGCTTCTCCCTGAAACTGCCTCAATGTCCCTTTTTGTCTTAAGTAGCAGATGTCCCCAGGAACTCGATTTGTATATGTCGATGGAGTTCATTGTTGTTGTGACATATGACATGTTGTAGTGATAGGTTTGGCTACAAGACAAATGGCTATATATATATATATATATATATATATATCTTTTTGGCCTCAGGAATAGATACAAAGGCTCTGGAGAAAGTCAGGAAAAGCCCTAGAACAGACTTCAGTCCTGTTTCAGCAGCAGCGGGAGATTGGCCTGAAAGGATTGTTTCAGATCAGTATGTAGCTCCGAACACAGCCAACTCCTGCCGATATTTCTTGTTTTTGTTTATATGAAACATAATTGTATGTAAGACAAACCCTCAGAAGACCGATTACAGTACAGTATCACGTAAGTGATTCAGTTTTCACACTGATAGGTTGCCATGCTATTCTGGAACTATTGGCAGTACGGTTCGGTATCGAGCAATCGTCATACCGAAGGCCATCGAGCCAATCATCATCCATCAAGGCACCGCTCAAGGACAGGGGTCCGGTAATGACGTTTAATAGATAGGCTAAGACACCGAATAGTAGGAATGGGTCCGATCTGTCCCATATATGGCCGCTTATGCGGCCTATGCCGACCGATGCCTGTTTTCGAACTCTACCCAGCGCCAACTGGACATGTGTGACAACGATACCTAGAACGTATCAGCACCGTTACGATTTATACTTTTTAAAAGTCGCTACAAGATGACCTCAAATGATGCATTATTAAGCCAGAATCCCAGCAAAGAACCTATTCATGTCAACCTAGAGTCTGCCATCGTTCTGAAAGCATCAGTCGTTGATATAATTTTTACTGAGAGAAATGTTCCACTCCAAGACGATCCTCGACCAAGAGATTTGGCAACGCGACTATGATGTTGTTCCCCCCGCACGGCCAGTAGACGTGGCGCTGCACTATGAGAGGGCCAAATTGATGTGTCGACATAGCGGTGCGTACAACTATCTTTCTCGGCGAACTAGGCTAAGATCGTCGCATGGTAGATCTGACGTTGCACGATATCGAGAAGTTAACCAAGAGGTTTTGGGATTTCCATTTCGACAGTAAGCCTCAACAGACGATGGTTTCGCATAGTGTTATTGTCTAACGAGTCCATGAAGTGATTGCCGCTCGCGATATGACGGCTTTCATTATCGTAGCAATTCATGTGAACCTCTGCATAGGAACGCTCAGCCATTTCGCCAAGGAGCGTCCAGACCTACAAGACTTACTCACAAAGTTACTGACTTTTGAAATTTGCGGTGAGTTCATGTTGACGGAGATTGGTCACGGCTTAGATGCTCGCAACCTGGAAACCACGGCAACGCTGCAGGCTGATGGCTCTTTCGAGTTACATACTCCTACCACAGCAGCATCAAAAGTAATGCCTCCTACAACACCATATTGTGGAATGCCACGGGTCGCGATCGTTTTCGCCCGTCTGATGGTCCGCGGGAAGAACCAAGGCGTGAAGCCTTTCATTGTGTTTCTCAGCGACGCAGATGCGATGCGACCTGGAGTCTCGTCGCGAATATTACCGACGAGACCTGGTACCAAACCACTGGATCATGCAATTACGACATTTAATCGTGTTCGGTTGCCCTATAATGCCCTGCTTGGTTCACCCGCTAAGCCGAAGAGTGAGCGTGCTGAGTTTCTGTGCCATATTCGGCGTGTTGCTGTTGGAACGTTGTCGCTTTCCATCATGGGCATATCCGCTATCAGAGTCGGAACACGTATAGCTGCTCTCTACAGCGAGCGAAGAACTATCACGGCGCCCGATGGACATTCGGCTATGCCAATCATCGCCTTCAGCACTCAACAGCGCCCTATCGTCGAAGGATGGGTCCAGGGCAAGGTTTTGACCGCATTCGCCCATTGGGCTGTGAGCATGTGCCCGGACCCTGCCCATCCGACGCAACACGCGCTTGGCACCATCTTCAAAGCGACAGTGGTCAAAGCATCACGGGTCTTGGGGGAACTCGCTGAGAGGTGCGGATGGCGAGGCCTTTTTGCATTCAATCAGATCAGTGAACTGGACTTGACCTTTCAGGGGAACTCCATAGCCGAAGGCGACACGCTGGTACTATGTATTCGTGCGTACCTAAATTTTCTTTAAATTCGCTATATTGACTTAACAATGAATGAATGACTGACAAATTCTCTTCCTAGGTTTGGTCTCCGAGCTCCTTGGCGGCAAACTACAACTTCCAACCTGCCAAAACGCGTTAGCGCCTATAGCGCAGCAAGAGCACCGGTTGATGACCGAAATTCAAGCAAGACTTACGGAGATTGGAGGATACGGAAAGCATCGGACCGAGGCTTTCAATCAGCACATTCTTCCATTTTGCCGACCGTTGGTTGAAACGATCGGTCACCGTATGGCTTACGAGGCCGCTCAATGTTCAGGGATCTCACCGGACGTCCTGGAACTGTACGAACGTCTATCTACCGGCAAGGCTTTGATCCATTTACCAGCCCAAGACGTATCCAGAGTGAGATGCGAAGATCCCCTGGTAGACGAGCAGTACGAAACAATCATAGCTCAAATTAGATCGGAGGCCCATTATCATGATCCGATCGACGATTACATAACGGCGCCGATCGTATCCGAAGAGAAGTGGGAGAACTTTACTGAAAGTTTGCTTTGCTTCTCCCCCCCAGCGCGTCTTGATAAATGCAAACCGAAACTTTGAAGAATGAAGAGCTGGACAAGCAGCTGATTGGCTGAGCCTTCAAGGAGCCCTCTCATTATGCTTTCTGTACAGAGAATAAGAGAGGAATTAATTGATGGCATCCGGTTTTGGCATGTAATAAATGGGTTTGCCCTTCGACCAGCATGTATTTCCTGATCCTAAAGCAATAATAAATGGTGGAATTGTATTTACCACCTACTGTGATTAGCTAAGAACAAGATGGATGTTACAGGCCAGCTCGATCAGCCTGCAAGCCGTCGGTCTCGAAATAGCGATACAATTCAATTCAAGTGAAAAAGAATTAAAAAGAAAAAGAAAAAAAAGCAATTTTGAAGAATCAGGTGCCTTCACTCCCATATATAGAAACCATGTCTTTGTCATACGCAAGAGTAGTTCATCCAGCTTGTCACTTGCAATTCACATACAATCATCATCCTTATCATAATTATGCAGTATCGAAGAGTTACAGTTTCATGTCTCACTACAGGAGAAATATTCAGACGCCCAACAGGAATGTTAACGGGGCTGTGCGAACTGGTCTTGAAACAATATATTGATTGAAGAAAATTCACGTAAGGATAAACGTTCAAGAATGGTTAACATACAAAACGAGCTTGAATCAGGGGCCAAGTAGGAGTCCTTTATTTACACAGGAAAGGATATTCGTTGTACGTATATACATTTATGAGACTACATTTGCCACCCAAATTTGTCTTTCGTACACTCAAGCTCCGAGATGCCCTTCTATATTCTCCGCTTCTAGTGACATTATTTCGTTCCCGCTTAACATTATCAGAAACATAGCCCCCGGGCCATGGTTCGTGGTTGCAGCTCTAACGCATATCAGCCAGGTATAACGGCGTAGAACCTGGATCACCGCTTGACGCAGAGCCTTATTTACTGGGCAGATGGGTTGTTCTGCAGTGGTCTAGGTATGACTCTCGGCTTGAAAATGAATGAGGGGATGGCGCTGCGGATCGCTCAAAGTCTTGCACTACTTTCCTAAAGAATAGTGATGCCGTGACTTGGCTGAACCGTAGTTTGATTCCAAATTTCGTCCACTGATAACGCCAAGAATCTCGCTCAACAGATGGCAAGACTGTTGCCCTTTCATCCTCTTCTCGTATTCGGTAGGAGCCATGTCCTAGATGAGACCGTTTGAGGTATGTACGAAATGTCATGAGGCAGGAATATCGGCCTACTTGTTGTTAGTTATTGAAGTAATTGCAAGCCATAAAAATCAACTTCAGCTTGCCAGCAAGTTAACAAAGAACAGAATATTAATTTACTGCCCTATTCAGAGGTGACAAGCGGAAATTGTGCTTTCACAATTATGGCCTAAAGTGAAGGCTATGTGAGTATTAGGACCTGTGGCGGGGAAAAAAAAGAAAAGAAAAGAAAAGAAAAGAAAACTTAGCAAAATATGGCCTCTAAAGCATTGCAGACTATGGCTTTTTTTACTGTATCACAGTTGATCCCTTCAAGCCCGGTTGTTGTTCGTCCCGTGTCAAAGCCATACCATATACAACCCCCCTTTCGACAGCCCCACCCTTTCGTCAAGCAAAAAAAAAATAGCACCACCAAAATTCGTCAACTTCACTTATATGAAATTTGGCCAGAATAAATAGCTACCTAAAAGAAGCTTCTTTTATTGATTATATAAATGAGTGGAGATAATTATTTTGACTTGTTGAGGATGTGCTGGGCACGCGATATATGCAAGTCATGCTATTGAAATATTTTCAATATGGTCACTAACCTCCTCACCGCTCTTTCTTGTGATTTTTTATCTTTACCCTTGATAATAGCAGAAAAATGCCTAAATCACGACTTAAATGGGAATATACAGAGGACGATATGGCTGGCGCCATATTGGACATTACCGATCATGGTTTTTCACCCCCTCAAGCGGCCCAGAGAAGAGGAGTGCCCCGAACAACCCTCATCGATAGACTTAACGGCCGTGGGGCCGCTGAAGACCAGATCCAGCCTCGCCGACGTTTGTCCAAGAGCCAAGAAGATAGGCTCGCTTTCTGGATACTCCGTCAGGAGTCTTTGGGCTATGCTCCGTCCCACAGTCAGATCCGCGCTTGCGTCATGGGCCTGCTGAGACAGCAGGGCGAACATCCCGACTT
>LBNR01000105.1:0-26612 GCA_001262555.1 Fusarium nygamai
ATGGGCAGTTATACAGAGGGCAGTGCGATGAGGTTGTGAATTAACTCCTTGCACACTTAAACTCCTAGCTCATTTGATATAGAATAGTAACTATATAATTATCAGTGTTTGTGTGTGTATACTAGGGTCGAACTCATTATAGCGTATTAAAAAGTAATAACGTACACGATAAGCATGCCGATCAAAAATCCCTCAACCTTACATCTAACAATCTGATTAATTGATTCTCAGCCAAATAATATGTCTCAATCTAATAAAGAGGCTCAAATCCTTCTTGCATTTTAGGCCTATCAGGAAGACCCAAAATTAAGTCTGCGACGAGCTGCAAAGGTCTATGATGTTAACTTCTCAACCCTCCATGCCCGACTTAACGGTATCTCTGTGTTGAGACCGTGTGACTAAGGTGGTCCGATCTGCTAGTGACTAGGATGTGGATACTATGTAAGGAGCTGTGCTCCTCTCGGATACATGTAATTTAGAACTAACAACAACACAATGAACCTATTCGTTTTATCAGATGAGTCAGTGGCTGTTTACAGCAGTCGCGTGATCGCGGAAAAGGATGGACTTCGGAGAAAATATCGTCGCAGTGATACAGGCCCCGTAGTGACTGTTATTGGCAGCGCGAGACGTAGAAATGGATGTGAAAAGGTGTATGAAGATGAATGAGTTATGAATTCTGGAAGACTGAGGCGATTCTTAGAATTGAATCGAGATGGCTCTTATCGATAAGGATAAGCAGTATGCAAACCCGAAGTAGTTGTACAGTATTAAAATTATTATGCACTGTGCGCTCTGTTTGGTGAAACTCAACACTTTTCGCCAGAAGCTCTATAATAAATGTCAAAAACACGGGAAAGTAACTGAAACTCTTCTTTAGTACTGAATATCTGATGGTTATCAAGTTCTTGCCATCCAGCTTTCTACTTAAAAGCAGCTGTTTGGACGTTACAGACGGCAATTAGCACTGTAATGACACCTCAGTAGCGCTCCATCGCTGGCCCACCATTTCCAAACCTCGATCCATCTATGACCTCCGCCTGACCCAAGCTCATCAACCTCCAACTTCAACCTCCCCAGGTGCTACGCACCTATCTTAGTATTTATTCCTGTCGTTACCTCGAAGGCGTCCAGAAAAGCTGAGTATTTCCTCTCAGTATTAATATCTTGGAAAATTCTTAGCCACCTTCATAATAAACGACACGTGCACGCGCGCCCACGCTCGACGCTTAATTACGATCTCCCCCTCCACCTCGAACCGTCCTCGAAGAACTCTCGCCCACAATCGAGCACTCGATATTCGAGTACATGTGCCCTTGATCGCTCACACACGAGTGCCGCGACGGCATCATGGCGCAGGCACAGCATGTCGCCTTGGAGCGACTGGAGCAAATCTCCCGCGGTCTTCGATCAAGGCCGGTTTCACCATGTGACGATTGGTAGGGCAAGGGGCCTAATATTTCCACAGAACAAGCGACGATTTGCGAAAACGATCCGCCGTACAGCTTCGCGAGCTTGTAGCTGTTTGTCATCGAGACCTTAGCCCTGAACAATTTCAGGCTTTCTACGACTTAGTCAACAACAAGATTACACAGCTCATTACACATGGGAGCGACTCGTCCGAGCGACTCGGAGGCATCTACGCCCTTGATGCGCTCATTGATTTCGAAGGCGTCGACGTCGGTGTCAAATACACGCGTTTCACACAAAATCTTAAGACGATCCTTCGAGGCAAGGACATCAACCCTATGTAACCAGCTGCGATCGCGCTTGGAAAACTATGTCGACCTGGTCGATCAACGATCTCGGAAGTGGTGGACTCAGAGGTCAATACAGCTCTCGAATGGCTACAGAATGACCGCGTGGAGGAGCGACGATACAGCGCAGTCCTCGTCCTGCGCGAATTGGCCCGAAGCGCCCCGACACTGATGTATCAATACATCCCGACAATCTTCGACTGGATCTGGATAGGACTTCGAGACACCCGGCAGCTTATTCGGGCAACGTCGGCGGAAACAGTTAGCGCCTGCTTCCGAATCCTTCGCGAACGAGACCAGGAGATGAAGCAACTCTGGATGAGTAAGATTTACAACGAGTCGAAAGCAGGTCTCAAGGTCAACACGGTCGAATCGATTCACGGTTCTTTGCTGGTTCTTAAGGAACTGCTCGAGCAGGGAGCTATGTATATGCAAGAACATTATCAAGAAGCATGTGAAATTGTCTTTAAGCACAAAGATCACAGAGATCCCACTATTCGAAAGACTGTGGTTCTTCTGATCCCAGATCTTGCCAGCTACTCACCAGCTGACTTTGCGCATACTTGGCTACACAAATTCATGGTATATCTATCGGACATGCTGAAGAAAGACAAGGAGCGAAATGATGCCTTCCTTGCAATTGGTAATATTGCCAATTCGGTCAAGAGCGCCATTGCTCCGTACCTCGACGGTGTCTTGATCTATGTGCGAGAAGGTCTTAGCGTTCAGTCTCGCAAGAGAGGTTCAGTCAACCCGGTATTTGACTGTATCAGTCGTCTTGCTGTAGCTGTCGGCCAGACACTGAGCAAATACATGGAGGTACTTCTGGATCCCATCTTTGCGTGCGACCTCACCCCTAAGCTCACATAAGCCCTTGTCGACATGGGTTTCTATATTCCTCCAGTCAAACCGACAATCCAGGAGAGACTACTTGATATGCTCAGCATGGTACTCTGCGGCGAACCCTTCAAGCCCCTTGGTGCACCGCAGCCAAACACCCTCAACTCAGTTCCTATTATTCCCAAAGACGCAAAAGGTCCCCATGCTTATGAGCATAGAAAGGCTGAGGTTAAGTTGGCGCTCAACACTCTTGGTAGCTTCGATTTCTTAGGACATGTCTTGAACGAGTTTGTCCGCGATGTCGCAATCAATTATGTTGAAGATGAGGATCCAGAGATTCGTGAGGCAGCGGCTTTAACATGTTGCCAATTATACGTTCGCGATCCGATTGTTAACCAGACCAGTTACCATGCGCTTCAAGTTGTGGGTGATGTGATAGAGAAACTTCTCACGGTCGGAGTCTTAGATCCTGAACCGAATATCAGGCGGACAGTTCTGGCGGCTCTTGACGAACGATTTGACAGACACTTGGCCAAGGCTGAGAACATTCGCATCCTCTTCTTTGCGCTCAACGATGAAGTTTTCTCCATTCGAGAAGTGGCCATCTCCATTATCGGCCGCTTGGCTAGGTACAATCCAGCATATGTCATTCCTTCACTACGAAAGACTCTCATTCAGATGCTTACGGAGCTCGAATTTTCCGATCTCGCCCGTAACAAGGAGGAGAGCGCAAAGCTATTGAGCCTTCTGGTACAGAATGCGCAATCACTTATCAAGCCATACGTTGAGCCCATGATCTCAGTCCTTCTCCCGAAAGCAAAGGATAACAACCCTTCGGTTGCCGCCACGATTCTCAAGGCCATTGGCGAGCTTGCTACCGTGGGTGGCGAGGATATAATGCCTTACAAGGACAAATTGATGCCAATCATTCTTGATGCGTTACAGGACCAGAGCTCTAACGTAAAAAGAGAGGCTGCTCTGCATGCTTTGGGACAACTCGCAAGTAATTCAGGATACGTTATCTAACCATACATAGAATATCCTTAACTGCTCGAAATTTTACAGAGTATCATCAGAACCGAAGGATAATGCGTGCCCTTGCGACAGGAGACCATCAAGCTGATAGGTATCCTGGGTGCACTCGACCCTTACAAACACCAGGTAAATCTTTCGAAATGGTGCAAATTGCTCCAGCTATTAACACTAACTCAGGCTGAAGATCGAACTCCCGATTCCCGACGAGGCGAGGCCAACCAATTGACCGACATTTCTCTTATGATGACCGGACTGACACCCTCTAATAAAGAGTACTTCCCGACTGTTGTGATTAATGCTCTTCTCCAGATCTTAAAGGACTCTTCATTGGTTCAGCACCACGCGGCTGTGATTGAAGCTATTATGAACATCTTCCGCACCCTGGGCTTGGAGTGTGTTTCGTTCCTTGATAGAATCATACCGGCATTCCTCCAGGTGATACGATCGGCCACTTCCACGAGACTCGAGTCTTACTTCAACCAACTGGCCACTCTCGTCAGCATCGTGCGGCAACATATAAGAAAGTATCTTCCATCAATTGTTGAGATTTTGCAGGAGTACTGGCACACCTCGCCATCACTACAGACCACCATCTTGTCGCTTGTAGAGGCCATTTCGAGGTCGCTTGAGGGTGAATTCAAAATTTACCTCGCTCGTTTGCTACCCTTGATGCTTGGTGTCCTCGACAAGGATACTTCCGCCAAGCGAACACCGTCAGAGAGGGTGATGCACGCTTTTCTGGTGTTTGGTGCCAGTGCCGAGTACATGCATCTCATCATCCCCGTCATTGTCAGGACGTTCGAGAAGCAGGGCCAACCTACATTCATCAGGAAGCAAGCTATCGATACAATCGGTAAGATTTCTCGCCAGGTGAATCTTAATGACTTCGCTGCGAAAATCATTCACCCTCTTACACGTGTTTTGGACATGGGCGAACCTCCACTCCGTACTGCTGCTCTAGATACGCTCTGTGCGCTCATCTAACAGCTGGGCAAAGACTATCTACACTTTATGGGGACTGTCAACAAGGTCATCAATCAGCACCAGATTCAACACTCCAACTACGAGCTGCTTGTGAGCAAGCTTCAGGAGGGGGAGGTTCTGCCACAAGATTTGAGCTCTGGTGCTGGCTTTGCCGATGGCGTAGACGAGCCTCCTTTTGCGGATCAAGGCACGAAGAAGTTGGAGATGAATGCTATCCATTTGAAGGCTGCCTGGGATACCAAAGGCAAATCCACAAAGGAGGATTGGCAAGAGTGGCTACGACGGTTCAGTACAGCACTACTTACCGAATCACCGAACCACGCACTTCGAGCTTGCGCCAGCCTCGCCAGTGTGTATTTACCTCTGGCTCGTGAGCTCTTCAACTCAGCGTTCGTGTCTTGCTGGAGCGAGCTTTATGAACAATTCCAGGACGAGCTCATCCAGAACATTGAGAGCGCTATAAAATCCGAGAGCGTCCCGCCCGATCTGCTTGGCCTCCTACTCAACCTCGCCGAGTTTATGGAGCATAACGACAAGGCTTTGCCGATCGATATTCGAGTTCTCGGTAAGGAGGCAGCTTGCTGTCACGCGTATGCAAAGGCCTTGCACTACAAGGAACTCGAGTTCCTTCAAGACCAGAGCAGCGGTGCAGTCGAAGCCCTGATCGTTATCAACAATCAGCTACAACAGTCCGATGCTGCCATTGGTATTCTCCGCAAAGCTCATTTATATAAGGAAGGCATCCAGCTGCGAGAAACCTGGTTTGAGAAGCTGGAGCGTTGGGAAGAGGCACTTGCGTTTTATAATAAGCGTGAGGAGGAGGTGCTCGAGGATCAAGCTATACCCGTTGATATTGTCATGGGTAAGATGCGATGTTTGCATGCTTTGGGAGAGTGGGAGGCTTTGGCTTCTTTGACCGGTAGTACTTGGGCCAACTCTACGCCTGAGGTTCAGAGAATGATTGCACCGCTTGCGACAGCCGCTGCGTGGGGTCTGAACAAGTGGGATTCCATGGACAACTATCTCTCATCGCTCAAGAGATACTCACCTGATCGATCATTCTTTGGTGCGATTTTGGCACTCCATCGCAACCAGTTCCGCGAGGCGATTGCCTGCGTTCAGCAAGCTCGCGAAGGCCTAGATACCGAGTTAAGTGCGTTGGTTAGTGAGTCGTACAACCGGGCATACCAGGTCGTCGTTCGGGTGCAAATGCTTGCTGAGCTTGAAGAGCTCATCGTCTACAAGCAATGTGACGAGAAGAAGCAGGCCATCATGAGACGCACTTGGGAGACACGACTGAAAGGTTGTCAGAGGAACGTCGAGATTTGGCAGCGAATGCTCAGGTTACGTGCCATTGTGATCGCGCCGACCGAGAATATGCACATGTGGATCAAGTTTGCAAACCTTTGCCGCAAGTCTGGACGAATGGGACTGGCTGAGAAGTCACTCAAGCAACTTATTGGAACTGACGCTCCTTTGGTATCCACGATTCCCTACTGGAGTGAACAGCGACAGCCAGGACCTGGTCCAAGGAACGCACCAGCTGCACAGGTCATCTACGCTGTGCTCAAGTACCAGTGGGAACTCGGGCAGCAGTTGCCTGCTAACAAGAAGGCCAACATTCCCGAGAAGACACTGTATTGTCTGCGCAAGTTCACTAATGATGCTGCTCATCGTTTGGAGGTCGCTAAGGCTCACATGAATGCACAAGCTGGTAGTGAGGTCAACATCACTGGCGACTATAGGTTCCAGAACCAGATAGACCCTATTCTCATGAGCCCACAGACTCAGCGAGCACTGTATGATCAGACGGTCCTGTTGGCCAAATGCTACTTGCGACAGGGAGAATGGCTAATTGCGCTCGACAAGGATGGTTGGCAATATACTCAGGTTCAAGATATTCTCACATCGTATTCTCAGGCGACCAAGTACAATCCTCGCTGGTACAAAGCCTGGCACGCTTGGGCGTTGGCCAACTTTGAGATCGTTTAGACTCTTACAGCTGGAAATGAAGGACACTTGCCAAGGACGGATCATAACATGGTGATTGACCACGTTGTTCCTGCTGTCAAGGGCTTCTTTAAATCTATCACACTCTCACAGGGAAGTTCGCTGCAGGATACTCTCCGACTGCTCACACTCTGGTTTACGCATGGTGGAAGCGCAGATGTCAACACAGCTGTTACAGAAGGCTTTGCTAATGTCAGCGTCGACACCTGGCTCGAAGTGATTCCTCTACTGATCGCACGAATCAACCAGCCTAACAAGCGAGTTCAGCAGTCAGTGCATAACCTTCTTGCTGATGTTGGACGAGCTCATCCGCAGGCTTTGGTTTATCCCCTCACTGTCGCCATGAAATCTTGGCAGAACACACGCCGATCCCGCTCTGCAGCTCATATTATGGATAGTATGCGGCAGCATAGCGCAAACCTGGTCGCCCAAGCTGACACAGTCAGTCATGAACTGATTCGTGTAGCTGTCTTGTGGCATGAACTCTGGCATAAGGGACTGGAAGAGGCTTCGCATTTATACTTTGGTGATCACAATATTGAGGGTATATTTGCAACACTCGAGCCTTTGCATGAGCTTCTTGAGCGTGGTCCCGAGACTCTTCGTGAGATCTCTTTCGCACAAGCGTTCGGCCGAGGCCTCAAGAAGGCGCAAGGTTGGTGCCGACAGTACAAGACAAGTCAAGATGTCAACGATCTGAACCAGGCGTGGGATCTGTATTATCAGGTATTCCGCAGAATGAGTAGGCAGCTACCTCAGGTTACCACCCTGGAGTTGACATACTGCTCGCCCAAGCTCCTCAACGCCAAGAACTTGGACCTGGCAGTTCCCGGAACATACAAGAGCGGACAGCCCATCGTAAGGATAGTGTCCTTTGACACGACGTCTAGTGTTATCAATTCTAAGCAGCGCCCACGAAAGCTCAACATTAACGGTAGTGACGGAAAGTCGTACGCTTTCTTGCTAAAGGGCTATGAGGATATTCGCCAGGACGAACGAGTTATGCAGCTGTTCGGCCTATGCAATACCCTTCTGGCTCACGACTCTGAATGCTTCAAGCGCCATCTTAACATTCAGCGCTACCCTGCCATCCCTCTGTCGCAGAATAGCGGTCTGCTCGGGTGGTTTCCCAACAGCGACACTCTTCACGTTCTTATTAGGGAGTATCGTGAGAGCCGCAAGATTCTGCTCAATATTGAACATCGCATCATGCTTCAGATGGCGCCTGACTACGATAACCTGACCTTGATGCAGAAAGTCGAGGTGTTTGGTTATGCACTGGATAACACCACCGGACAAGACTTATACCGTGTTCTCTGGCTCAAGTCAAAGTCTTCTGAGGCTTGGCTTGAGAGACGAACGAACTACACTCGCTCTCTGGGTGTCATGTCTATAGTAGGATATATTCTGGGTCTGGGTGATCGTCATCTTTCTAACTTGAAGCTTGATCGTATCACTGGAAAGATCATTTATGTCGATTTCGGTGATTGTTTCGAGGTAGCGATGAAGAGAGAAAAGTACCCCGAGAGGGTTCCTTTCCGTCTCACTCGCATGTTGACCTATGCTATGGGGGTCAGCGATATTAAGGGTAGCTTCAGAATTACATACGAGAACGTAATGAGAGTTCTACGCGACAACAAAGAAAGCGTCATGGCTGTTCTCGAAGCGGTAAGTTTTCTCTCCATCTCCAAGCTGAAGATTCCATACTAACAGTCACAGTTCATTTATGATCCCCTCCTTACATGGCGCTTAACGAATGCCGCATCCCCAACAGGCCCCAACTTCCGCTCTGACAGAGACGCAGCAATGCCTGTCCCCGGCGGTGTCCGCGCCCGCAGTGCCTCCATTCTCGACAGCGACGTAGCACCCTCCGAACTCCTTAATGCCCCCGAAGCATTAATCCAGACACGCGCACGCGCTCGCACAAACAGTTCAGCAGGCGAAGCCATGACAAACGGCGGCGCACCCGAAGTAGAAAGTCAGAACACGCGAGCTGTGGAGGTGCTGGATCGTGTGCAGCAGAAGCTTACGGGTCGTGATTTTAAGAATAACGAGGAGCTGGATGTCATTGCGCAGGTTAACAAGTTGATCATAGAGGCTACTAAGCTGGAGAATCTGTGTCAGCACTATATAGGATGGTGCAGCTTCTGGTAGATTCGCAGAAGAGAGATGTTGCTAGCCGGGGCCTTTTTATGTATGTATTTGCTTCAAGTTTGCGGGAGTTGGGGGTGGGAAATGCGATATCAGGAAGTTTTTCGTTGTATGTTTGTCCATGTAATGTACGAGTATAAAGCCTAGATGAATCTTGTTGTATTCTATCTCAATCAACATTGTTCCAATTCAACATTCTTTCTTCCGCTGCAGGCTTGTCAATAAATAAATCCAAATCAAATTAACCCTCCTTGGATTTGATTTGGATACGGACGACTCGATTTGAATTTGATTTGAATTCATTTGGGCACATTTGGATTTATTTGGATCTATTTGGATATCTCAATGGCCCCACTTTTCTCCCACGATGAGATGCACCGCTGCTCCGACAATATCTGCTTGCAGCCGTCTTCTCGGAGGCGTGACCATCTGTCCTGCAAGACTGAATATCTGTTCTGGCTCAGAAGACATCGCGGGAACTGAAAACAAGTCAATTGCCATTCATGACAAGCGTGGATACTATCGTCGTCAGAGAAGCCAGTATTGAATCGGATTATCCACCAGGCAATCGCCGGGGTCGGAAGTGGACAACCACTCGGCGTACTCATCCCGTATAGGTGGTGCTGAGGGCGCACGCTGAGTGCTGAGCTTCCTGACCGACGCCATAAAATCATCCAGGTCTGTTGTTTTTCTCGCAGCAGTCGGTTGTTCCGGTATCCTGCTCGACGGGCAATTTTCGATACTCTTCCCACAGCTCGCGTACAGCAATCTTTCCTCTCTCTAACCAATCGGGATAATCGGCCCACTGAGACTCGACGCTAAGCCAACGAAAAGCAGGATGGAGGACAAGGGACGCCAGATAAACCGGGCTATCTTCAGTGAGAGTGTAATACTTATCTAGTTTCATCCAGCCGAGGTTGCATCCAATCCGCAGGTAGGGCTCTTCATCGTGCTCATGCTGCAGTTTTAAGTCCTCCAAATGCTACAGAAGCCATTCCATGGTTAGTAGGACTTCCCAGATCGCTCCATATTTCCCTATAGTCTGTGAGTAGGTGTCAGTATCAATGCTAGAATCGGCTTACCATACCCTCTTCCGGTCTTCCTTCTAAACGCTTCGTGGCTATCTTTAGCGGCTTCAGTATAGTCAGATACTCTGCAATCACTGTCCAGTTCTCACTTAACATCTTATCGTCAACAATTGCAGGCTTTTTCCGGCTCCTCTTCGGCATTGGCCTTGTGCCGCTTCCAGTCCTCATGGCAACGTACTGGTCCCACTCTGTGACCTCCGCCTGAACCAGGGAATCAAGAGGATTCCGAAGCTGATAGCCTCGCTTCATTATTGCCTCAGATGAGTTCCAGCGGGTTGCGTTATCCGTGATCACATTGTAGGTTGACCGGTCTTCTAGACCTAATGCCGTGTTCTCGATACTCTGGAGCTTGTGGAGTTTATCAATGCGTTGACCAGATCTCTGCACCCAGTGAACAATGTTATGCAGCTTGCCAATTGGTCCTTTCGCCCTCCACAGCCTTATCTCATCTTGGAGTTCCTTGTCGGCTTGGCAGTCCTCTTCGAAGGCGTCGGCATCTGTCTCAAAGAGGATGGATCGGGCGACGAGATTAATGATATGCCCGCAGCACCGAAGCCGGTGGTGCTGCTTATTAAAGCCAAGCTCAGTAGCGAGCTCTTCAAGGCACATGTCGTTGCTTTCTGCGTTATCTGTGACAAAGTACCCGACACGACCTTCAAAGCCATATTCGTAGATGATTTCACTAACTCAGCCAGCAAGGTTTTTGCCACAGTGGCGGCCCTCGATTTGTGGCAGGCCGAGCAGAAACGTACGAAATTTCCCTTCATCGCCAAGAAAGTGTACAGTAAGGCCAAGAAGAGAGGTATACTTGCGGGACGTCCACACATCGAAGGAGACATTAATGCGGCTAAGTGAGCGACCAAGAAGCTCAGTTACGACGCCTTTGTGACGATTGAAGGTCCGTACAATCCACTCGCGCATTGTATTATGGGTCGGGAGACTTCCTGACTCAATAATGGCGCTGTTTGCGTATTCCATAAGCTCTCGGAAATAAGGACTCTCCAGTATGTTAAAAGGGACGTTATCGCAGGCCACCCAGCGGATAAGCAACCGCTGAAAGCGCAGAGGGTCGAAGGAGGTTATAAAAGCGTTCATCACGACTTAATCCTTCCCTTGGCGAGCGTCCAGGCCAACCATGTCGAAGAGGGTACGCTATTTCTTCCTTCAAGGTGACATTTTCCCACCTCTGTTAATACAGTAGACATCTTCCATGTGACCGTTAGCTTGGCTTGTAGACGCAGCATCATACATGTGGGTGATGGCAGCCTTTGTCTGGTGACACTCTTTGCAGAGCCAGAAACGGTGACGGGAACTGTCTTTCTCGATATCGTATCCGTGCTCCCATACCCATCCTGTCCGCTGCCTTCTTCTTTGTTTACTGGCTAAATACCTTGGGAGGCGATTCCAATCAATGCCTTCGTACCCTGAATGAGCTGTCGAAGAAATGTCCACATTCGCTTCTGTATTGTCATCGGATCGATTGAAGCCAGTCGCTGAATCGAGGTCGCTGTTGGCTGTAGAGGTTGTTGAAAACAGCGCAGCTGAGATATCTGGATTCGTAGACAGAGCCATTGGGAGCGAGGGTGTGGGGGCAGGTGGCTACGTCAGGCCAGTGCTCATCATATGTCAACTCAATCAATCAATCACCCCAATCAAATCAATCAAATCGTCGAATTCTTCCTTTCAATCAAATCAAATCACACATTTCTAAAGTTAGAATAATTGACATATTACATATGCATCATGTGATCGTCTAATCTCGAGGGAAAATCCAGATCTTCCCGAGCCACTGCCCTACACTAGATAGTCACAGATGGAAGTCTACTCTCAAATAGCGGGAGGATTAGCGGCAAAGCTAAGTATCTGCTATCGTGATCTAATGCATAACCCTACCGCGCGTATGCAATGTGGAACGCGTTTTCCAACCATATCGCGCCATCAAAATAATCCCTTCTTCACGTGTTTTTTATTCCATTTCACCAGTAGGATGTCGAACTCGCCACTCTCCCCGTCGCCAGCTGGCTTTCCGCCAACATTAACACCTTGCCCTACACCTCCTTCTTCCGTCTTCCCACGATTATCTCAGCCTAAAACAGTCGCCAAGCAGTTAGAAGAAGCAGCCGTTAGAGCTTTACCTCCCAACCCGACTATTAAAGATCTACCCAAGATTACCTAGAAGAACCGTCGCTTCATCCAAGAGGATTCGCTAGCTCAAAAAGGTGCAAATGGCAGGAAGAGCTAGATTAGGTAGCACGGGACCTTCCTTATCGAACTGAACTATCAGGATCAACCGATAGGTCAAGCCTGGTACTGCAATCCATATGACATAAAAGGTGCAGCGGAGTTCTTCTCGGTGCAAGCCACGTCTTCCGCAGCAGATCATCTCCGAAAGCATATACCTGTCCCTTTCAATCTTCTTAACAAGATATCCAGCAGCTGACCGACCTGCATAGAGCTCACCAGATCACCCCAGCCAGCCAGTCTAGTAAGCCAAGTCCTGGTAATAAAAGTCCCATTAATATTTATTCTAGTGCAACACCCAAAAGGCGCCGGCTAGAACAGAGCGTCATACTAGAGGCGAAAATAAAAGCCATATAAGAACTAAGTATTAAGTTCGTCATTAATAGCGATATGCCATTCACTATCTTCAAGCACAGCTTCCTTCAGAAGATCTTCAACCATTTTAATAGCAATTTAGTAGTCCAGATAGCGTAGAGTAGTAGCTCTATCACTAGAGAGATATACTAGCTCTTTAAAGCGAAGCGAGATACCATTAAGGCAGAGCTCTGTAATGCCTTGATAGCGGTGCATATTAGCTTCGATCTCTAGATATCACCAAATCGCTTTGTAATTATAGCTATACTTACGCACTTTATCGATCAACTAGGGTATCAGCAGTCCCATCTTCTGGCTTTACATCATCAATCTAGTGCTTATAGTGGCGAGAACCTTGCCGGTTCTCTAGTCAATATCGACCATAAATAGGAGATTAAGGGGCAAGTTGGCTGTGCCATCTCTAATAACATGGCGGCAAACGATACTTATCTGTACCACATGTACCAGAAGCTCGATCTATTAATGAGGCCTGTTGAGATAAAGGCCTGCCGGATGCGATGCTATGGGCACACGCTTAATCTCATCGCGCGTGCCTTTCTCTTTGGCAAAGACGCTGACTCGTTCGAGCTAGAGTCTGACATCAACAGCATGCGCGGCCTTATTGAGCAGGACTTGGATCATTGGCGCACAAAGGGCCCTATTGATACGCTCCGCAATATTGTCAAGTTTATCCGTTCGTCGCCGCAGCGGAGTGAACAGTTCAAGCGAATAGCCCGGGAGCAGGATTGAGAGGGATATCGGCTCTGCGAGGAATCCACGGCCGAGCTCGAGGTTGCCATAAACAATGAAACGCGGTGGAACTCAACGTACATGATAATTGAGAGGGCTTTGCGAAAGCAGACAGACATCAGGGTATTTCTCTTTGCGATCCAAGAGGAGGAAAACGAGGCAAGACGTATCCCGCCGGATGATGTATTATCCAGCGAAGACTGGAGGGTTCTTGGTGAAGTGAACGAGATTCTTAAACCTATATACCTTCAGACGATGCGGACGCAAGGCTGGGGTAAAGGTGACAGCTATGGACATCTATGGGAGGTGTTGATAGGAATGGAATATCTGCTGGAGCACTTTGAGGACTGGAAAGTCTTCTATAGTGAAGTTGCGGCGGAGACAGTGGGTGAAACTCATCTGGATGCCGCGGAGCGGATTGCAACGGCGCCGACAGATTTCCGTGAGCGCAACAGCCGGCCAAGCCGCGTACGCCGTCTCCCTGCCCGCTTTAACAAAGATAAGGTTTACGCACTACCGTAGCGGAGCTAACCCACGAGATTCATAGAATCTGCCTTACCGCTGCATTCTCGGGCTAAATATTCCACAGCAGAGAAGCGATCAGCATCCGAGACATCGCAAAAGAGCACATTACCAGCAAACCATCGAGCCTATATCTGGGCATCGATTAACAACGGGCGGAAGAAGCTAAATGAGTATTATAATAAACTCGGAGAATCTCCCTTATTTGCGGCAGCGATTATTCTTCATCCGAGGTTCGGGATCAGCTGGTTAGAGGCCACTTGGTCTCTGAGGAACAACTTGCCTCGGTTCGTGATGCTAAGGTTGGAATTAAGGATTACCTTACCCGTTGGTATGACGCGAACCAGGGACTGTGTAAAGAAACAATAAAGTACGACGCAGCACCAAGGACGATGGGCCAAGAGGATAATCAGTACACTCAATAGATTAATAGCAAGACGAAGAAAGCGTTTGCGACGAGCGGCAGTATCGGCGAGCTCGAAAGGTATCTCCGTCTCGAGCCACAGGATACGCAGGATACTATCCAATGGTGGAGAGACCACAGGGCTTCATTTCCTTCACTAAGCAGCTTTGCTCTGGATATCTTTGCTATTCCAGCGATAGCAAGCGATTGTAAGAGGCAATTTAGCCTAGCGAAGCTAACGTTGACGTCTTAGAGGCTTTCAATGGGCTCAGATACATTAGAACGCGTTCAGTACCTCAAGAACTGGGTCAGGCAAGGCAGAGTAAAGTTGGGTAGCTGGGTGGGTAGCTGAATTTTGGTGTGTACGAGGGGTACGACTTCGCGTAGGGGTCTCCACCCATAGAATTGATATAGAACATCAATCAAATCAAACAAATCAATTTTGAGCTCGAGGGCTATCAATCAAATCAACTTTGAGGCCAAAGTTGATTTGATTGACATATGATGAGCGCTGCAGGGAGCTAGTATATATGCAGAGAGCGACAATCTAAATTATTTCTCACTCTTACCTGACGACGATGTCTAGTAGACCTCGTTGAACATTGTCACCAAAACCGCAAATACGCTCCCGGTATTGCAAAGAAAAGGAGATCATCACATTCTGCATGCCGCCTCATTCGTCTCATCTGCTTCAGCCTCTTGATGTCGGGTATTTTACCCTGCTCAAGAAGGCTTATGGTCGAGAAATCGAGCATCTGATCTGATGCTCTATAACCCACGTTTCCAAGACCGAGTTCTTTCCGGCTTTTCACGCCGCGTTTCAGGCCGCTATGACAGAAAGAAATATCAAGGCGGATTTTAGAGGAGCGGGGCCTGTACCTTTTGGCCCGGAAAGTGTTGTCTCGAAGCTTGATATACTGCTACGGACTACAACACCGGATGAGGAGGAGGCTTGCCACCCTACACCTTGGGTCTCAAAGACGCCAAAGACGGCGCTTGAGGCCCAATCTCTGGTATACCTCGATAGACGAATCAGAAGACATCAAAATAGCTCTCCAGAGTCAATCCTGGGAGCTCTTAAGTCTCTTGTTAAGGGAACCAAGGCAATAATGCTTGAGAATGCTTCACTAAGGACTGAGAACCAAGACCTTCGACAAGCAAATGAGATACTAAGTCGCCGGCAGAGGGCAAAAAGAACCCGACTACAGAAGGGAGCAGTAATGACAGTAGAGGACAGAAGGCAGGTAATTGACTAGGTGAATGCTGATGGGCAGATAGAGGGCGAATCGTGAAGAAATGGTGGTCATGGAAGGTCAGCGCAAACGAAGGAAAGGCGTTGTGGAGGATGCGGCAGGACCGGGCATAATGCAACATATCAGATAGTTGTTGCAGTATCTGAACGAAGCGATTAGTTTCAATTGATTCAGCGTTTGTTGCGTTTTTCTAGTGATTTCCATGTGAAAGGGCTAGGAAAAGTGTGACGCATACTTATCTTGTACGTCAGTCTAAATACAATCGAGGAGCAACAACGCCAGGTACGACGATGGGTAGTAGCTCATAAGGAAGAGCGATTCTTGATGATTTCAACGTACCAAATCCATACCTTGAAGCCATTCCTAACCTCGAGGAATGGATCGAAGAAAATACTCGCCCAGGCGAGGCTAACGTGGCTGTTGTATATGTTCAAACCGAGATCGCCGGTGAGTTCATCTCGGTAACCTCAACACCAAAGTTAACTTCTTTGCCAGGAACCTCAGGCTCCGATGAGGATGATCTTGAGATCATTACATACTCCCAGGTGGTAGCTACCAGAGGAGGCCCTTCTAATCACTCAATGATGCCATTTGGCGTGGCAATTAATGTAGAGGAAGAGTTTGAAATACCTGTAATGCCTCATAATGGATGGGGCTACGAGTGTATGCCGAATCATTATACTGATAAAGAAGATAAATATTATGTAGAGGTGACTGGGGTCATCGTGCCTGCGCCAAGGTCGCAGGGTCGGACTAACAGTTCAAAAAAGTAATAACACAACACCATAGTTTGCAACTTAATGTGAGTGAAATTACTATTGCGAAATGTATAAGATTGCAGCAATTAAATGATATAACTTTTATCTTCATACGACCAAACTCGCCTATCGCAGTTTACACGAAGGTTGGGTTATGCGGTTATGGTTTGTACGCGCGGTTCGAGGTTACGGCACCCCCTCTTTAGATGGGGGGCAAACCCACATTTATCAACCCCCCAGTAGTGCCGTTCTTATGGCATCCATTTGAATGAAGTATGCGACCAGAACCCCTTCCTTGTGGCTGGCCTCATTTTTTCATCAACCAACACACAGAAGTGATTCGTCGAGACTGGTTATTGCCAACGTCAATGTCTCACAATTTCATGTAACAATCAACTGATGAGAAGAGGTATATTAGGCAATGATCAGCAAACAAGACTTGGCTAAATATGCTCAACATGCATGTAGCTTGGCCAACAGCCGTTCCGATCAGAATCAAGTGTGTACCAGATCTTTAGTCTGATAAACGTTTGCCGAGCAAGTCAAGCTGTAATTCTAGTTGATTGATAGAATCTACATGATACGAATCTCTAGTGTAATCTGTAAGAACTCATGATTGAAGACAAGTCTGTGGCAGGTTTGGGCGTTTTTGTTGGTGTAATGCATTAATGACACAATATATCATGCATGTTTTTACTTGTGTGGCAGAGACCAGCGCCCCAATGTATGACCTTATACAGATGCCACGTCACGCACCCTGATGAGTGCCGCTCCAAATGCAGTTTCCAAAAGGTTTAAGGCTCTAGATTGTCATGTTTTCTCCCTAGGAAAATAGCAATGTCAGGAATATTGTTTCCCGGCCGTCGAGAGGTTTTGCTGAGGTCGCGAGGCGCATCCCGGGCAAAAGACACATGTGGCATTGATAAGATCGAGTTTAATCGATTCCTTTATCTAATGACCAGGACGTGGCTGAGAAACTGATGCTTGGTCAAGCCTCTTGCAGCTGATACTAAATATGAAGCCATGACTTATTCCATGCTTTCTCCCATCTTCTGCTCCAAGTCTTCAGTCAACTCCAAGAGAATTTCTCGAATGAGGAACCGTAACAATCCACCCTCGTATGCGTTGTTCTTCGGAAAGAATTTGTTGTTGTTCTTTGAATAAGTTTGTAACTGTCTATATGCGCATTGCTGCAATACTGCTACTTTAATCTGGAAGAGGTACCTATTTAGTCTAGCCATGCCTGTCCTTAGCTATGCTAACACGCTGGCTTCTATCTATAATAAGCTATTATAGAGCAGTAAGGTATACTTGCCAAGGAGTGCAGCATTGATATTCTAAAAACCTCCTAGTATTATCTTTTTTTTTTTTTCTTTAGCTATTTCTTAATATATTAACCTAATTAAGCTATGTTTAAGGTTATTAATTATACTTTAGGAAACTTTAGGACTAGGATGATACTATTTTGGCTTGCAGCTTATGCTTTTTTCTTAGCTATCTTGTTACGATTCGTGCCCGTAACAGCGCTATAAGGCTTCTATAAGGCAGCTGTAGCACACCCATGATTGCTTGCATAGCGATTATGGCCCGATCTTTTGCCCTGTGGTTTAACGGCTTGTGCAACCGTTACATATCTCCAGGGGCCTATATTTAGTATAGGTAGATATCTATATAATAGTTACTATATTACCCTTAACCCTTAATGTATTAATAGAATTGTATATATGCCTAATATACTCTTAATTAGACTACTAATAAGCGTTTTAGACTGTAAGGATAGTGACTTTATTGCTTGCTAATAGTGCCATACTTCGATACTTAAGGTCGGGTAAGTATCTCAATGCGTATGCGATCGCCGCTAGCGGCAGCAACAGTAGAGCTCTCTACCGTCACGTCGTCGAGCTAGCGTAGCCCCTCCACCGGCCGCTAAATGATCTACACCAGGGGGGCTGATCTAGACTAAATGAATTTAACATCACAAGGTCATGCGGGACCGGCTGCTTATTCCGGCCCCCACGCTTCACTTTTTAGTGTCGGGTCATACCATAACTGACAGCTGACAACTGGCGCACGGATGCATTTCACTGCCCTTTCAATTGAGCTCGCTGCTCTACAATAACCCCGCATGTCTTACTACCCCGCCCTGCCCGGCGGTTAATCGGGGAAGGGGTGACAACTTCCAAGGCTCAGACGGCAAAATTCGTGGATGGGCTGCAGATTCGAGGCTTGGTCGTGGCCCTTTTGCTTTCTTTCTGGTGTTGGTTGAAACATGTAGAAATTTCTTTTGTTGTTTATCACTGACATGCCTGTTAAATCGTGTTTAAGCGGAGCTGTTGAGAACAACCTGTCGAGACGAGTGGGGCTCTCTTGGATGCTGGCCTCAAATACAAAGCGCAGATTGCAGGGGCAGCGACCAAGGGTTTGAATGATGCGATAAAGCTGCAAAGGCTCCGGGGTCTTACTCCGAGGACAGCAAGACAGCTGTTCGCAGCAACAGCGGCCCCAGTGGTGGACTACACCTCAAATGTATGGATGCACGCCTGCAAGTATAGAAGAGCCAGCCGTATTAACCGGGTTTAGAGAATTAGGAGCAAACCCGACCGTGGGGACGTTTCTCACGGTGGCAATAAGCGTGGAAGCAGCAGAGGCATGCATCGCCAGTGCACATGAGCGGTTCTGGAGAGGGGCAATCAAGATGTGGACCGACCTACATACCAGCCAGCGACCAACCTACTCTGAAGCGCTACGTCTTGCATCCGGAAGTTCAGAAGGTACAATCGCTCGCCATTCTACGAGGTAGCGGTGGTTCTTAATGTAATTCTGATGGAGGAAATAGAAATGATCAATCCGTTCCTGTTGGCACTTTGGGTTAAGCGAGTGCAGACTATAATGGCTGATAGTAATGACTTGAGAAAGACATAAGTAGATATTGGCTGGGCGGTATGTGTCGCGGTGAGCAGCTTAGTATGGAACGGGGCAGTTAGAGTCGGCGGGGTTATCGAGGTCCCTGCCTCGGTGCGAGGACGACGGAAGCTTGAGCGCTTTTCCTTTACACTTGGCATGAGAATGGAGCAGAACCTGTTTTCCGGAGAGCTGGCGGCGATAGCATATGCATTAAGATACTTACCTGACGTCGAGTATCGAAGTGTGGCACTGTTGGCGAGGAATAGAGCTGCCGTGCTGATGATCTAAAATCCTCGCCCGCAACCAGCTTAAGAGTATGTTGGGTGTATATATGAAACTATTGATGCGTTAGAGGTTAAGGGCAATAGGGTAGCTGTTATGTGGATACCTATTAGCGCTGAATATAGGGTCCTGGAGATGGCTAAGAAGGGAGCGCAAGCTGTAAGCCGAGATAGTGCCGTCCTGATCCAGAAGTTTCCCAAAATGCAATCAATGACCTTAAATATAGCTTAATTAAGTCAGTCTACTAGCAAATAACTACTAGATAATATTGGAAAGTTTTTAAAGAGGGTCGATGCCGCACTCCTAGGCAAGTATACTTGATTACTATGTAGTAGCTTATTAGGGAGAGAAGCTAGTATACTAGTATAGCTTAGGATAGGGATGGTTAGACTAAATGGATACCTTTTCTGAATTAGCGTGGCAGCATTACAGCAATGCGCGTGCCAATAAGCAATAGAGACAGTTAAGCATTTTCTCTTTTAATGCAGGAAATAGACAGTGCACAGGACTAAATGCTATAGTGCACCAAGACCCTAAGAGGAAATCTTTATTCTACTTCAGAGGAAAATTACTATTAGATAATACAACGTAGGTGGCAAATATACAGGCAGTCTACATAACTATACAATTTGTAATAGCTATAGGTCGACTTAACATACAATATTAAAGCCAAATTACAAAAGTTTCACCCACCTATTCTTACTAACCTACTTATACTAAGCACTAATACCCTGTGCCATGAAAGCAGACGTCGCTTCAGCCGTCGTAGATAGGACACTGGACACATAAAGAATTGGCCTTTAAGCTAGTTCGCTGGCAATACTTTCGAACCATGGGAGAACGCAGAGAGCAGCAGAACAGAAAGGAAACGCATAACCGAGGAACAGGCGCAGTATGGGTTCCAGGAGACTGATTTCAATTCGGATGGTGCAAAGCAAGGTACAGTAAGGGCTTTAGGAAACGCGGACACAGATTGAGCAACGTGTAGCACAGCATGGGCTTGGGAGACAAGGACGAAAAACAAGGCAATGTACGTAAGCATTAGTGACTAGTGTCCTATCGGCTATAATAAGCTGCCGGGAGTAATAAATTATATTGAATTGTATTGTATAGCGAAAGAAATAGCATGCACACATTGATATTCTTTCCAAAGAAATTCCCCTTGCGCCAGTTTATATGCTCGCCTCCCTGTCCGGCGCCTGTCTCTCCTACGAGAGCTCCCTTGGTCGTAGACCGCATGCAATCATTATAACCCTCATCATGTTTGGTAAAGAGCCATGGATCCATCCTGTCAAGCCCAGTTGCTTGTGTCCTCCACTCCGTACAACAAGACATATTTGAGGATGTCTGAGAGCGAGATGATGCCCTTGAGCTTATTCTCATCGTCAACCACTATCAGACGATAAACTCTGCTCTTTCGGACTGTGTCAAAGATGGAATCTAGGCGATCGCCTTCGCTGCACGTATAAATATCAGGGCTCTCGTCAGGTCTCTTGCATAGTGCCTCACCAACAGAGCCGTCCAAGTCATCGTAGGCGCCACCTTTGATACAGGGGATGACATCAACTGCCTCAAAGGCGTTCAGCACCCGCCCATGTGAATCGACGATTGGAACACAGCTGATATCGTGTTTCACCATGAGATGAACCACGTCAAGCACAGAACTGCTCATCAAGGCGGTAGCGATGCCTGAGTATGTGCCGAGGCCAATGTCTCGAACTGTTTTTTTCAGCAGCATTGTGTTGTGTTCGTTGTTGATGGCGATAAACTTGAGGATATGATATTGGGTAATGACCGAAACGACCATCTCCTTGTTGGTCTCGCTATCGACATCGACGAGTGAGATTTGTCGAGCGCGGGACTCGAGCATGTGTCGACAGGCCTCATAAAGCGGCTTTGAAGGGTGAACCGAGACCGTCTCGATGGGTATTGCGCCGATCGCTTTCTCGATGTCTGGCCATTGTTAGCGATACACGCGTCGCATAAAGACACCGACCAACCTCTTAGGCTACTGAGTCGAAACTGGTCGAGTTTGCTAAACTCGTCAGGAAACTGGCAATAGTACTGAATCAAATTGATAAAATCGGTGCTCGTAAGGATACCGGCGAATCGAGAAGTTTTTGAGTTCCATAGAGGAGTCGATACAATTGCTGTGGCGAAGGTTTAGCATTGGTGGCCAAATCTGTAGGTATCGGGTGACACACAGTTTTCCGTAAGGATGTTGATGACTTTCTTAATGAGGAGATCGGTATCGAGGACAATGAGTCGAAACGAGACGGGTAGAGCATCGTAGCTGGTGCGAACTCTAAGGAAATCGCGAATGGCATTCTATCAGACAGGAGATTAGCTTCAACTCGAGATATCATCTATTACCGGATGCGCGCGTGCCCCACGTCGGAAGTTGCAGGGGCAGACGGATGCGATGAGGCAAGACAAATTCTAAAGGGAGACAAAGAGACGAACACATACCAGACCCTGCAACTGATCTCTGTCCAACGGATTTAGAGGCTTTGGCTCGGTGGGCGCCATTGGGCTCCGGATAGAAGTCTTGCGTCGTAGGTAGGATGACGGAGCGACAAATTGAGGGGCATGGCCATGACCGGCGGCTGTGATGGAGAGGCCAGTGGAGGTTGATGCGGCCCGCCCGCGTGGAGTTATCAAAGGCGGTCCAGCTACCACTCCAACTCCAGTTTCAGCAGCGGGTGGCGCTGGTGTTGGCCGATCTGTGCCTGGAGCTGAGGTCATGTTCGAAGCGCCTCCAGCTGTTGTGCCAATCACGCCAGGCACTGTACTGGAGGCATCATTTTCGACACGGGGCAGCTGACTTACATCATTGTCACCCTCTGCTTCACCAGTTGGAGATTCGGACAGAGGCTGTTGGGGTTGCGTTTCGCTCTGGGCTTCGATCCACGATTTGAAGTGGGCTTTTGCTGGGTCTTCAACTTGAGCTTCATCTGTCACTTCAAGGTGGCCTTGGAATCCTCGAAGTTCACTTGGTAAATCGACATCTGCTGGTGCCTTTGCTTCTGCCTTTGGTTGGAAGGGTCGATCCCCTTGTACGGATTCGGCTTCTGGATTTCCCTTCATTCCAACCAATCCCTACTCTTGGCGTTGCACAAGGTGATGCGATAGCAAAAGTTCACGGCGGGAGATTTTAATGATCTGAGTAAATCGGGAAATAGCAAAGGGTGAAATGCTGCGAGCTTGTTAAGTGCCAGAAGGGAGGCAGACGAGCAGTAAGTTATGGCACATCACTGTCTCTCGGGGGGAGGAAAATCGCGGGCGTAGTAAATGTGTAGGGCAGACAGGGGAGGCAATCTGGATATCAGGCGACAACAAGCCTGAATAAAGGCCAATAAAAATAATACGACAACGTTGACGACAATTCCGTACCATCAAAGGCGCAAGTTTATTTGATAAAACTTGAAAGAAAGGTGGTCGCAGAGTAAGAGGGAAAAAAGAGCGCAAACCATCCGTCACCTCTCGCAATCGCGTGCCATAGGTTGCTTCGTTGCCTTAAGTACGGGTTGAAACAGTCAACGTCATACAAGTATGACTAAAGGTGTGTGAGCCAACCTGGTGCAAGCACCTTAGGAAGGCATCTGGGAGGCCCCACCGTCGCGAGTTGAGTAGAATAGAATAGCAGCTCACCCTTTGGGATCGTGCACGTCGCATTGCTGGACCTACTTGCTTGGGCTGTAATAAGTGATAAGAGAGCCACCTACACTACAGTTTGCCCAACAAAATTCCAGCAATAATGTTACTGTGTAGCAGACGCTACTCCATACCTCTTAACTTTATCTCCTCAGTGCCCACAAGCCTCAATTCCCGTACTGACAGCGGGGTCGGTCCAATTAAAATGCCTCAAACAGGGGGTAACGTACACGATAAGCAAGTGGATCAGACAAGCGAGTGGATCAACCCATTTTTCACCTTGAAAGCTATTTTTTAAATAGTTCTTAAAAATCGAAGTTAAGCTTAAAATGGCTAGGATTTTAATAGCGTATATCTAGGTCCTAAAGTAAGCTATCTTAATTTCCCACATTTTTAAAAGAAATTCGTACATAGCTATAAACCTTAAATTTCACTTACACTGTAAAATACACTGTATATTAAGGTTTTCTATATAACGTAAAATATTTAAAGATATTTTAAAAAAAATACTCGCTTATATAGTTAACTATACTATTTTAGAAAACAATTTTATTAGCTTTTTAGTTAATTTATTTAAGCTCTAGAATACTATAGGGTAAACTGTTGTTAGCTGCACAGTATGCTGATCCACTCGCTTATCGTGTACGTTACTTTATTGCCTACCTAATTTCTATTATGATAGAAGTACCAGCGATTCCCCAAGTGGCCTCTCTTTTGGCCTTTTGACCTCACTTGGCCTCGCCGAAAGCCCTGGCAAGCAAAGCAATCCGACCCCATCTTCCGGCGGACAAGAAGGTGCTCTTTTGCTGTATTTCAGGGTCGGATTCGTCCCCTGCGCGATACGTCTTCCTTGACTGACTTTCTTCATGATATGTGTTGAAAAAGGCGTTGTAAATGCACTCTCGCCACTCCCCTTGAGTCGTATACCTCTTCCAATTTGGCTGGGGCCCGCGTAGTTGAGCAATACAGTTATTAGTAAGGGCCACACAAGAAGGAAGGTTCAACAAAGTGCCTGCCAAGTGTCGTGGCGGAGGGGATGATCGTAGGCATAATATTGTTGAAGTGAGAAGATGCTTGTTGCTTTTTTCAACCCAACAGTGCAGCAGGCGAACCACTGTTTATGTACAGGCACAATCTCTTGTACAATGTTCCTCCTTCTTCCACACCTTGCCACCGCCTTGGTCGCCTCACACTTGTGATCTCCAACAGAATGAGACGCTTAGTCGACGCCGGCGCGCCAAGATGAAACGTCTCCGAGAAGGGAGAAGCCTCACTCTAGGCCAGGGACAGGATTCGCAAGGCCAGAACGAGGTAGATGTGCAGTTAGAAGAAGAAGGTCGTCGCAATGGTCTTCGGAAGCGGAGGCCAGAAACGAAGGAACGGCGGTGTGACGTCTACGGCAAGGCAGGACATAACGCACGAAGATGCCAGATAGAAGTAGCAGTGTCTCAAGAACACGGTTCCAATTGATTTGAGCCGATTTAGAGTGTTGAGGTTGATTTCGCAGGGTAGAGAGTAGCGAGGGTGTGGCCAAGTGCCTCATTCGCTTATCTGCCTCACTCGCTTATCAAATACGTTATATCCATTCCACATGTCAACCTAGCACTGATACACGAATGCAGACTGAGATAAAAGATCAGTGTGTCGATTGTATTATTCCCCCCATATCTAAGGAACGACGAAGGTTAGTCTCTTATACTTGTGTTCAATCTGTTGATCTCGTAGGCAGCAGGCTGCTTATATGAAAAAAAACCAGACTGCAGAAGAGAGGGGTGATGACAGTAGAGGAAGGAAGGCAAGCGATTAATCAGATGAATGTAGACGGGCAGGCAGCGGAAGAATCGTTGAGAAGTGGTAGTCAGGAAAGGTCGGTGCAAGCAAAGGAAAGACATTGTGGAGCATGCGGCAAGATGAGGCATAACACAAGAACATGTCACATAGTTGTTTCAGTGTCTGAGGAAGAGTATAGCAATTAGTTTCAATTGATTTAGAGGTTCGTTGTGTTTTCGTGACGATTTACATCTTGTGGATCGATGTTTGTTGACACTCGCTTATCATGTACGTTACACTCTTTGCTTTCTGGAGATCATTATCCCTTCCGATAATCTTAGCACAGCTTTATTCATCTCTTCTAAGGCCCTTTTTGTGGAAAAGTGTTTCAAGAGTAACACTTTTCAGTGAAGAGTAGGAGGGCGACCCTAGATTTCCATCTGCGCACGAGTTCCTCACAGCATACGTGCCCAAAAAAGAAAAAAAAAAAAAAAAAGCCATAGAACACCAAAAACATACCATTCAGTCCCATTAAAGGGTCAATGAACTAGACCCCATAGTTTCCTTGATATCATCTCAATTATCAAAAACTCCCTGGCATAAGAACTAGAAAAACATTATGACCTAGACGTTCCATGGATGTCACTGCATTCAAGAGAACCCGATCCATCCTTGGAAACGGGACAGGGCTCCCCATGTGCCAAGTATCACGAACCATGTGCCGCTGGTTATTGATTACATTAGGGCCAGCTTCGCAAGTGACCTTTTCGAGAAGGCAACCTTGCGGGTCGTGTTCAACGTGCGTCTAGTCAAACGGAGGACCTACTTTATCGTGGGAAGAGAAGATTCGGATGCGGAGGCTGAGGTCCACTTTGACGACGTGGATGAACTATTTTACGGCTTTTGGGCGCAAATAGTTATTCTGGATCGCAATTGTAAGCATATGAGTTTTTGATAATTTCTCAGACGGAGGGGGCGGATGGTACTCACAGGGTCATGAAGGAATGGTATTGTGTGTTGCCAATCTCTTTCCGCACATCAACCAGAAATGACTTGACTTGATCTGGAGACCAGCCTAACGCTTGCGTAAAAACAGGCATTGTTAATGGCTCAAGAACAAGCAGCCAGTTCTGCGTCATTAGATGGCCTATGCGCTGCAACTTTTTCCCAGGATAGCACGCATTTGTCGGCGCGCCGTTTCTGGTCTCAACGATATGCTTAAAGCCTGTTTCCTGCAATAATGGCTTGAACTTATTCGGGTAGTATAACGTTGTACCAAAACTGCGCATTCCTTGCTCTAGCAGATCATTCCATTTGCGGAATGCGGTGCCGTCTAATGAATGATTTGGTGACTGTAGAATTGCGATCCATTCCGTAAATTCGACCCATCCTCCAGGCCTCAGGTTGTCGAAAGTCGATTGGATTAACTTCTTCTTATCCTGAATATCGCCAAGTTGTCGAATGTGAATAAAATCGAAGTTACCGCCGCCGGTGAAGTCCCAATCATGCGTAATATCCATTGTCATAAAGCTACAGTTAGATCTGGTATAAGGTGGCTGGACCGGATTAATGTCCACGCCTAGAACGGAACAGTAAGGATGTTTTTGAGCTATCAACCAACGACACGATTGTTAGCTTCAATTGCAATGGCACAGAAGGAAATGAACGGGGAAAAAAGACTTGCCAAATTCCTAAATACGGCAAAATGGCAAATGTCAATAAAAGATGCAAATCATTACATTCATTCAATGATAAGAACTTACCAATGCCCATGTTCCAGGGCCAGTGCCGACATCAAGAACCCGCCTCGGCCTTGATGAGGTAGGTGCTAAGTGAAGCTGCCCTTCGAAGACATC
>LBNR01000106.1:0-26241 GCA_001262555.1 Fusarium nygamai
GATGATGTCGTGACCAATAATGGATGCCCCCTTTGGTTCGAAAAGGGCCGCTCTGATTATGGAAATGATGGGTCTTACATTCTTCCTGATTATCTCATGGGTATTGAAGAGTCCTGGGCCTATTACAAAGGACTACTCGAAGATCAGCGCCAGGTTCTCGCGTCTAATGCCGACATCAAGGCTTTCAAGTATGGCCTGCAGCGATTTCCCTCGCTTAAGCGAGTGACCATTACACCCTCCACTCATGGGAGAATACGAAACCCGCTCTATAGAACACCTATGATCAGAGCATTTCCTCGTGGTTTCGATTACCCTTTGCCTAAAGCATGGCCTTGGTATACTAATGAGCTGTCATCGCCTGTTGATGTGCTCCCGTGGGTGTCGGACGACAGTAGTCCCCACCAGGAGATGTACGGTCCCGATTGCACTGTTGAGAACTACAGGGCTAAATGGCGTGGATATCGGGTAGTGACTCGAGCCCTGGTTGAGCATGACGATCATTCTATCACCGAACTGAGCATCGGGGGTCATGAAATTGGAAGTGGACTGAACTGCCGTATCTTTGATCAACGTTGCGTTGAGTATGATGATCTAGTAACACTGCTAAAGCGTCCTGGCTTTCGATATCTCAGCCTTGATCTTTTCACAGGTCTTCTCGAGCGCGAGGACTGGGAGTCATATAAGAGCGGACTCCTTTACGATGCTTTAGCTCAAGCAAAGGATCTTGAGCACATATGCTTACGCAGTACCATGGAGATCACCGGTGGGTCAAGCGAACAACTTGACTGGCAAGATATCGAGAAATATGTCTTTCCGCTTCGGACTATCTTTCCTGTTGATCAGTGGCCACGGCTTCGTCATTTCGGCATCTCTAATATGCTCGTACAACACGATGACTTGATAGAACTTCTTTCCGCTCTGCCACGAACTCTCCGATCTGTTGAGTTACGCTATTTGGCATGGGGAAGTCTGGATCATGGAACTAGGGAGCTGCTGCCTAGTATGCGCGATGTCCTTGACTGGCGATCAAGGCCAGTCGAAGAAAGACCCACGGTCCACATGATCGTTTCTGGGATGCCATATGGCCAAGGAGATGCGCGCGGATGGTATGTCGAGATTGATGAGCTTGTCCATTCGGTTTTGTACGGAGAAGGGGGCAATCCCTTTGTGGAGCATCCGGACATCATATATCCTGGCCAAGGTGGCGTTAAGCGGGATATATTTAACCCTACGTTCAGAGTGCCCCATGTTGATAAGAATTTGTGGCTAGTTTAATGGCAGCCAATAATTATTCTCATACATTTAGTACTCTTTCAACGCAAATCATTATATATACGCTCAAAGAGGCACCATATCATAGGCTCTTGAAACAGAAAAAGTCATATTTCCTAATATTGCAAAACTATATACAAGAGAAATTATAAGATACCATTAAAGGTGGTCTTGCCTTGGCCCACCTGTTACTTACTGAGCTTATTATCTGTCAACAAGCTAGGCTTTGTGCCCCCTCTTTAGTACAGAGATTGATATCTAAACGCCAATACAGACATTGTAATCTGGCTGGAGGGCAGAACAATCATTTTTGACGGCAGGGTTCCACTTGTAGAAATCGTCAAGTTTGATCTTGTTAGCGTTCGCAATGGCCCAACAACCGTCACCCTTCTTCACTTTGTAGAATGACTTGCAGCCCATAACCATACCAGCCAGCGTTGGAGTTGGCGTAGTGATACCACCTGAGGTTGAGGTCTTAGTTGTGCGAGATGAGATTGAAGTCTGACTGGCTTTAACGCCGATACAAACCCAGTAGTCAGGCTGCAACGCAGAACAATCAGTTTTAACGGCAGGATTCCATTTATAGAAATCGTCAAGGTTGATCTTCTTGGCACTCGATATGGCCCAGCAGCCATCACCAGCTTGGACCTTGTAGAAGCTGTTGCAGTTCGACACCATCCCAGTCTGAATGGGTGACGGTGTGGAAGACGCAGTATTCGTAGCCGAGGCACCCGTTGTTCCGGACTTAGCGGTGGTGGTGGTGGTGGTGGTTGGGACTGAATCTTGATCATCGGGAGCATCGCCGTCTGGCCAAATTGAGACGCAGTACCATGTACCCATTGCGAGCCCAGTGCAGTCTTTTCCAATAGTGGGATTCATAGAAAAGAACTGGTCGATGTTAAGAAAGTACTGGGCCATAATGTTTTCGCACGTGTTATAAGACATAACCTGATGGTATCGTGTGCAGTTCGCTGGGGTTCCGGCCGCGAGAGGGGTAGGTGGCTGAATATCGACGGCCGGCCGCTACACAAGTCATTGGTCAGTATTTCAGAGAGTATGATCGACTTCAGGACAGCAGGGCCGAAGCTTACTTGGTGTAGGAGAGCCTAGCATTACACAATACGACGAGTTGGCCGAGAGGGTGCATGGGTAGGTATATGGGTTTACGGCAGGCTTCTCTATTATCGCCTCAAATGTCTCTGCGTCTTTTGACTCCGCCAACGATGGGTTCCAAAGAATAAAATCCTAGCGGTTGTTAAATCGAGTATACGATATACTTTTTCGGACATGACCATACCTGTGGGGATTGGTCCCAAAGATTGCATAAGCTCCAGCAGTTCGCAACGGGGTTATCCGTAATGTTTCATTTGACCAACCTTCTGGCGGCAGAGATCCAATTTGAAGTCGTAGTTGCTGAAGAGTTACCTTTTGCCTCATTTTCCTAGGACTTTGTCTGCACAAAGGTTGGCGGTGCAATACATGGTCAATCGGGATACCCAGATATGAGTGCATGTGGTCTGATGAAAATTGGTCCTTTCCAGCAAATGCTTTCAGTAATACACAAGACTGTAGTTTATGGAAGCAGCGGTTGAAGGGGCAGGTTATGATCCGTCAGTAAAGCTAGAGCATGTTGAGGATCGGCTGCTGTCTTTGAAGCTATTCCCACGTGTAGACTCCATCTTGCCAGCAGCCCATGGCGGACAACTAGACCCAATGAGCTCGAAACACAGGCCTTGAAAGAGCGACAAGACTTATTGCGTAGCAAAAGCGATAGGCAATCTACTTTCTGGGTCACTGATTGCGACTCCAAATTGGCCCTCCCCAACCTTGGGAAAGTAGACTAGACGCTGCGCCGTTTAATTTTCAAGAGTCTAAGTGGAGATTGAAGCTCACCAAGGTTAGGCTTTCGTCGCTTTATCCAATGACCATTTAGTAGAGTGACGAAAAGGGCAATTTTTGTAGAGCTGATTCGACGGTATGATTGACCAAGTGGGTGAGGTCACTGAAACATCCCATTCCAGGAACAGCAGTATCAAGGGGCCTGTCTTATTGACCAAGTTCATTGTGAACGAAACAGTAGATGCTAGTTTGTTGCTTAGAATGTATGAGACGGCGGCTGCTAGAGTGTCTGGCCTTTGGTGAGGTTGACTGTACCAGATTCAGCAGCAGCTGGCCGGCCAGTCCATGGCATCGCGTTGGAGAACGCGCCGAGGTGAGAATCCGTGCACGTAGCATACCATCCATCGCAAGACGTCGGCTTCTAGTGCGACTATTTTCTCCATCAGCTTGTGCGCGGTCTCGTCATAAAATTGCCCTACAAAGGGCCTATATCATAAGGTGTCGATGTTATTAAAGATGACGTCGATGGCGTTACTGTAGATAATAGCGTGAGCGTCAAGGCGTTCTAGAAAGACTGCAAGACTTACTATGAATATACTCTTTGTTACAGAATCCAGATAACTGTATATTAATTGACCTTTTGCCTCTTCAGATCGGCCATACATATCTCTTCACTTATTACACAAATATAGAGATTGGGTCTTAAGGAGGGGATCAGTGTAACCTCTAAATTTTACGTCATCCTCAGCGCGAATACCCACAGAGACGAGACAAGTCACACGCAGAACAAACACCATTTCCTGCAACACATTAGCTTCGAATGCCAGCGCACGCGCAACCAACATCTGATTCTGACCGGGCACGCGAGTCGCTTACCTTCTGCAATCAACATTAGTAACGATCACTAACGTGGAATTTAGTCTTATGGAATTCTTTTACTGACCTGCTCTTGTTTGATAAAGATACATTGCCATCGATCCGTCTACTATCTCTCGCTTGCTCGGCCGATTACGAGAATACAAAACCCAACCGGAGAGCATGAAGCTATTACACGTCCGACGTCAGGAGCCATGCACTACATCGCAAGTCAGCGTTGCCATCGCACTAACTACTACGCTGTGGGCAGCCGGTGTGAGGGCGATCCAGTGGCCGAAGCATCAGGTCTCCTGTTCTATAGACCAGGGCGTTCTAGATCATTTAATTCGATGTATTAATAGTCTGCCCCGGCAGACAGAAGACCAAGGCTTTGTTGACATGGTCCCAGCATTCTGTCGTCGTCTGTGGCCTGTCTTAGTGTAGCGATCGCAATCAGCATTCATACCCTATTGAACATTGTATGGCGGAGATCGAGCGCCGCAACACGCGCCTCATCAACTTCCGAGCTCATTGATATCCATGATATGAGAAAGCGATCTTGATAGGGCATAAAGAACCGCAGAATTACACCTAGATCTTCTCGGGGAACCACGAAAGATTCTAACCTGGTCATGGTGAGCCACATGCTGAGGCTGTTCCCTGACATCTTTGCCCATTGGGGATCCTGGATATCGTACTGATCACGGCCTACGATGTAGTCGAGGTTGCAAGTGTAGCTTTCCTCCCTCGAAGCCATCAACTCCGCCCGTAGTTCATTACTCAGGTGAACGCAGCTTGACAAGTGTCTCATCCGCGTAGCATGGTTACGAAGAACTGAACATATATACAGCTTCTGCCTTCCCTACCTACCTTATACTCTATCTACCAATCTACCCACTACTCTACCCACTCTACCCGGGTAGGGTAGAGAAGCGGGTAGAGCTCCCTCTACTCTACAATGCCCAAGTATGCGCTGACGGGTAACAGGCTCGACAGGACGCGCTTTTGAGCCGATAATATACTAGATAGTGGTCTGTTCTGTAATTTGTAAAAGCTTTATGTCGATTTTAGTACTAGAGATTCTAGCTTAGTATGTCCTGTGCTCCAATAGGGGATTTTACGGGCCTCATGGCCCCGGGACGAAAAATATATATATATACATATATACATACATTTTATCCCCATCATAATAGCCCAAGATAACCCTAAGACCGTCGATCGAAACGGGAAAGTTAAGTCGCCATAGTATGGATATGTAGGAATAGACCGGAGATAGACATACACGTGAGAAGTAGACAAGATACATAGCAATTAGGGGTACACGGCAATTAAGAATAGAAGAGTAGGGACCGTGGTGGCGTTTGGGTGTGGGTGTGTTCTTGTCCACCAACGAGGTAGGATGTTTGTATTTCACTTAAAATAAAAATTTCTTAATTATAGCACCACATTAGACCCCTCCGCATTTGCGTGACGGCATTGGGAAAACCCTGTGGGAAAACCAGTGCTGAGGGAGAAACAGATTCTGGAACTAAAGGCCACGTCTCTATCTACCGAGATCGGCTTGTGCAGAGTATAACCCAAAAAGGAAAAGAAAAAAAAAAAGCCAGCAAAGTCTCATAACGATCGTATAGCGGCACCCCCGGAGTTGCGCAACTCCTCGGGTCCATTGCACTCCGCACCGATATTTCAACGAATGAGCTAGCAAGGTACGGAGGTGCGGGAGGTAGCGACCACAATATAGAAGCCTTCCGTTGAGATCTCTAGGTGGGCCGCCGACTACGGCGAGGCAATTGCACATCTGAAGATGATCCTGCGCGCTCACATTATGAGCGGGCTTAAGCGGTACCCTCGCGCTCAGCAAGTTCCTCTTTCGTCGGGCCAGCGAGCCTAGCCTTGCAGTAACTCTTGACGCAGCCCAGCACGACGTTGGGATCGACATTATTTTTCTGGAGGATCCGACCCAGCGCATTCGGGCCCAGAAGACACTCCATAAGCTTGCACAGGTCTTCGTCCTGCCTCCCTGTGGATGGCCCGCTCGTCGGCGGCGGACTGTTGCCGCCAGGAATCGCCGTGGCAGACAGCAGATGCTCGCGCGTGAACGGAAGCCCGCGCATCGTGACGCCAGAGGCCAGCACGCGGACGCGGTACACACCGGGCACAGTCGCCGTGGCATTCGCCAGGAACTGTCCCGGCTCGGTCTCCGACATGGCCCGGGTCACCCGGCTGCCATCGGGCTGCTCCAGGTCTGCGCGCACCTTGGCACGGTGGGATACCGGGAGGCCGTACTCTGTCAGCGTCGCTGAGATAACGAGCGTGGCGCCGGGCTCAAGGTGGTTCTGCGCGAGACGGGCTTTCATCCGGATGTTTGTGAACGACTGGACGCTGAAACTGTAACGGATTCCGCGACTGGCACTCGCCCTAGCGCTCTTGCTCTCGCTCTCCTCCTCAGCCGAGACACGGGATGGTTCGTTGCGGGGCCCTTCGCTGTGACCTTTCACCTGGAGAATGGCGTGCCACGTGCCCGCCCGGGCCGGCGTCCCGCCAACGGCTAGGGGGAGCGTAAACCGGTAGTAGCTCATGTTGGTGCCAAGCCCAAATATCGCCCCGAGGCCGCCAGCCGACCCGGGCGTCATCACCTCCCCCAAGGGCGTTTCGATGTAGAAATTGATGCCACGGCGGTCAGTCAAGAGGATCGTGGTAGCGTCGATATCGCCTTCGGTCAGTTGGAAGGGGATGCGGACTTTCATGCCCGGGAAAATAGTACCGTTTGGGTCGGTCACGATGCTGTTGTTGGTGACGCCGGCCAGCACCTGCATGAAGTACTTCTGGAGGCGGAAATAATCGTCGATGGAAGGGCTGAGCGGTCCGCTGAGTAGCAGGTAACCACCGGTCTGGCTCGTGATCGCGTTGAGCGCGGAGGCGCTGACCTGTTGGGCTGTGCCGAGACCAATGGCGAAGGTCTGCGCGTTCAAACTGGTGCTGACGTCGGCGATGTAGAGGGGAGTGTTCTCTAGCCCGTCGGTGAACACCACCATAGCCTTGTTCGCAAAGCCGCTCACTGCGTTGAGCTTGGTCCTGCCCAGCACGATGCCATTCCCGATCGACGTTGCACCCTGAGGCTTCAGGTTTTCGATAGTGTCGACCATTGTACCCAATCTGGGATCGGTCGGCTGGCCGGTGAGGGTGGTTACATCAAACCCCGCATAAGCTCTCTGGTCGAAGCTCACCATGCCCACGGCGTTGTTGGCCTGAACAAGTTGACAAAAGTTCTCCGCGGCTCGATGGAGAACATCGATCCGCTTGGTGGTGCCGTCAGTGCCAGCTAACCAGCCCATGCTGCCCGACTGATCGAGGACGAGAACCACAGCGGTTGTTGGCCGTGGTATGGTATTCCCATGAATGGAGAAGACAAAGTCCTGCCCGGTCTCGACGCAGGTGATCGTCACCGATCCGTTAGGTGCTGCGCCAGGAGCAGAACCGGTAAACTGGAGCCAGATTCGCGCCACCTGCGGTCGGTGCTGATTACTATTCACAATTACGGTGTCTCCTGGGGGGCTCATGACAGTATACGGGGCCGTAGGCCCCGTCTTTACCTTTAGCGTGACGACGCCGCAGGCGAAAATCTCGAAGACGGCGGCACGGGAAGCCGTCTCACCCTGAGGGACATCGTTGAAGTTGATGTCCCTACCAGGGTTCTCGGTCTCGATAACTCGCGCGATTGTCGGCAACGTGTCGTAGCATGGCGGCGCGACGACAGAGATGTGATGGTAGTCGTGCGGAAAGCCCTGATTTTCATGGGTTGGCTCCCAGGGGCGGATGTCGTGGAATTCCCCGTGGCCTGTACTCCAGGGCTCGACTTGGTTGGTCAGGTTCTGTACCGAGGTGACTCGTACCGCATTGACGTTCACGGCCATGTCAGACTCAGCCCCGTAGACGGTTGCCGGATCTAGTCGTTCGGGATGCGCCGGATCGCACTGCCACATGGCGAAGACCCGGTCGACGTTCGAATGAACCAGGAAAACGAACGGGTCACGGAAAGCGTTGTGTGGGCTGATGTCGGCGAAGTATACATGTGCCTTGTTGTGGACGTCTTCCCAGGCTGTTCGGAAGAAGTTGGGCTTGATGCTCCGGAAATTGGCATCCCCATCATCATTCTGGGAAATTGCTGGGCCAAAGTTCTGAAGACTGAGGATACGGGTCTCCTCAGCCGCCGTCATGAAAGGTCTCGGCGGTGGTCCCCCGTAGGTGTTAGGCCGAGTGACTCTCCTCGGAGGATCAGCTGGGTTCAGACTGGTATCTCGAGCTCTTGGATGGCCAGGGGTACCGGCTTGCGGATCGTAAAATCCTGCCGAAAGCCAAGGTTCTCCTATATCATTGTCCGGAGATCCCATGAAGTTGGCATCGAAGAGGTTAACGGGACCGTGGGCGCCACCCCCCAGGTTCCCGTTGGGAATGCTGCGAGGATCTTCCTTGAAATCCCAGTAGTGAAGTGACAATTGAGGGTTGACCTCACGGAGGAGGGCTTCGAAGCGGTTGGTGAGCTCCCGATGCCATGGCAGGAACTCGGGACCGCCATGGACATGGGTGGATTGATGGATCTCGTCTTGTTTGAACCACAAGCTAACGCCTCCCGGCGGCGTCTCACTAGAAGATCCTGGATAAAATCGCCGGTTAAGCTCCTTGATAGCGTCGCGCAGGAGAGCGCGTTCGGAGGGGTCAACGTGGGCGATGTTCCGCCTGATTCCGTCTCCTAGGGTCATGTTGGTCTCCTTCTCTCTTGATGAGACAATTTGTCAGGTTTGAGAGAATGATGTTTTATTCCAATCGAACTTTCAGACGATTGCGTTTAGCGCTATAAGTACACATTTGATCTCAATTAAGGTGATGGAGAACCATGACGGCATTTTGCATGAGATCGAGGTATATCAGATGTTAGTTGCTCTTCATGCAAGCCATGGGCAATTTGCCCCTCATTTGGATAGGGTTTTCTCCGCCGCAGCTTGTGAATACTAAGTTTGAGAGCTTGGGGATACAAGGATTGCCAAGGAGATCAAGGAACCCAATCAGATAAACGCAGTATTATTGCGATGCAGCTTTCAAGTGTTCCTGTCCCTGGAGAATGTCAGCTGTTCCGATGTAGACTAATAATCATAATCAGGCCACTGCTTTTGGGGGCTGATATCACGATGACACTGCGTTCATCCGATTATGTTCCTCGGTTCCCACAGCTTATGCATCTCCGCTATCTCCAAGGTCCAAGCCTTGGTTGAATTCATCAAATTACAAGCAGCCCTTGGTACAGTACGCTAGGTGCCATGTTACGAATACCGATCCCCCGGAAAACGGCCAGCTCCCGGCATTGAGATTAAGGTTCGATAGTTAGCAGTGAGGCTGAGATAAATATAAGCCATGGTAAATATAAGGCAATTACTATACCGGCGTGACAGAATGGCTACACCGGCGTCACTCTTACACAGGCGTCATTTTTATAGCGTCTGATTCGCTCTTTTTTCCTTCGACCCACAGGTACATCCGCAGCTCAGTTAACAAGTCCTCGCTTTTGATAAAGAACCAATCAGTTCAACCAGTTCTAAAGCGAACATCACAACAAGGTCTAGTTTTCACTGCAGAACCAGACCAATCCAAGTGTGCCCTAGAGGGCAGCTATCTATCTCGCTATCCTCTACCTACTATCGAAGGAAGTACCTCCTCGTCGCTGTCAAGCAGCTCCCACTGACTCCTTCGCCTACGAATGCTACGTTGCGTCTTCCGTCCGCTGGCACGCACTCCTGTAGTTCGTCCACTTCCAAGAACAGCTGACCGGCTGCGCGTTTGGCGCTGGGATGAGGTACTGGCCTGTGTGGTGTTCTTAGGTCTGCCACGGAGAGCAGTTGCGATCTGTTGAAGTAAAAAGGGTTGATTGTGTTGTTAGTTCTAAGTTATATGTGTCTGAGAGGAGCACAGCTCCTTACATAGTATCCACATCCCAGCGACCAGTAGGTCGGACCACCTTAGCCACACTGTCTCAACACGATCCTAGGGTCGAGGATTCGTCGGTATGGATCTTGAGAGGATGGCTCTCGTAGTCGCCACCGCGGATGGATCTGTGGTCTCATTTCAGCAGAAAGGAAAGTTCTGCTTTGCGATGTAGATGCTCTGAAGATAAGGGTGTTGGCGGCCTGTGTTTGAGGGTTGGTCTCAGCAGGGGTCTAACACAGGACACCTTCAGCCCTGTAGCCTAATAAATACCGTATCTTTCGCGAAAAATCATTCTATATCTCTATTAATTCTCCTACTTTTACTAAAAGTAAACATTTTTCAATATCATTAGCTTATAATCCCTATATTTTCCTTATAACTTACTTTTACTAGAAAGAGGGCTTTTAATAAGTAACCTTAATTAAAAATTTAAGCTAAAGTAAGGCTCTGGCCTCTTAATTAGTTAGCTTTATTATTTCTTTTATTGCTCAGTTTAGAGTTTTATATCTGTAAGTAATATAAATATATTAATATATATATAATATATATCCTGGCTATCTACCAATTAGGAATATAAGCTTTAAGGGGTTAGAGGGATTTATTATTATTATTATCTTTTATTATCTTTAAATATCGATTCTGGGGTTAAGGGATTTAAAATTATTATAAAGAGGCTATTTAAAAGCACTTAAACTAATTATATTATAGCTACTAAAATAAATAAGATAACCCTAAATAAAGTAAAGATATAAGTTTTTTTTAATTTTATATACTAAAATTAATTATAGTAAATAAAGGATAATATAAAATAAATTAATTATATTAATATTTATACTTTCTAGACTTTTATTAATTAAAGATATAAAGCTAGATATAGGCTATTTAAAGGACGTATATCAGGCTTATAAACCTAAAGTACTATATATTATTTTATAATAAAATAATCTAGTAAACTTTAAATTACTTAATAGTTTATTTAAGGGAAGATATTATAAGTCTTAGTAAATAGAAGATATTAAGATATACTATATATAGTTACTTAAAAAGGTTTTAGTAAAAAATAAATATTATAAAAATAAAATAAAATAAGTAATATACCTCTTATTTAGACTTTAAGGAGCTTAAAGAGGTTAAAATTATAGTTAATATATTAAATTAAATATATATAAATTATAAATAGATTTTATATTATTTAAAGACTTAAATTAAAGGGTAATATAATTATAGTAATATCTATACTTAAGCTAGAGATTAAATATCTAAAAAGAGATAAAGTAATATCTTTAAGTATCTTTATATAGCTAGCTTAAATGCCTATAAGGGAAAAAGTATAATTATCTTAAGTATTTTTTTTTCTTTTTTTTAATTACTATCAGCTTTATATAAAGCTATTAAGCTTCTAGCTTTTTAATTAAAGGCTTAAATCGTAAGGCCCTTATCGTAGGCTAGTATTATAAAAGTTAAAATTAGTTAAGGTTTATCTACCTTGAGTAGTGTAATTACTACCTTAACTAAGCAGTATAAATACTACCTATAGGTCCCTTAGTAGCTATATTAACCTTCTTCCTTTACCCTAGCTAAAAAGCTAAAATAATACTAGGCCTAGTATACCCATTATAAAGTACATTTCCTAATATATTAGTTATAGTTATTAATATTAATTATAGCTACTAATATAATACCTATATAAAATAGCCTATAGTAATATAATTAGGCCTACTATATAACTAGCTATAACCTTAATATAGCTATTAAGCCTATCTTATAGATAGCTAATAAAGAAAATCTAAAAGAGATTTATATAATAATAGCTATTATTAAAAAGAACTTCTTATTAAGGTATTAATTTAACTTTATTAAAATAGCTATTTTTAATTATAGCCTAATTAAGTTAATCTATTATATAGGCTATTTTAATTAAATATATCTAAGCTAGGTTAATTATAATCTATTAATTCTTAAAGATTTAAAAAGGGTCTTAAGGGAAGGTCTTCCTTTTTAATTAAACTAGGTAGCCTTCCTTACTGCCTTTATAGGCTTAAATATATATAAAGAGTAGCTTTATAATATAACTAAAAGGGTTATTATTATAGAGAGGGTCTTATTATTAATATAAAGATAGTATATTTATAAATAAAGTTTTAAGATAAAGGCAGGGTAATAGTAAGATTTAAAGGTTTAAAGGAATTAAGTTAACCTTTATATAAGTTAGTTAGTAAAAGTTAAATTAACTTAAAGTTAATAATAACTCTATTAATTAAATATATATACTAAGGTATATAACTAATTAACCTTATATCTAAAAATAAATAAAGTAAAATTAGTAAAGAAATAGTAGTTTAAACTAGGGATTATCTTAAGTATTACTTATACTTAATTATATAAATAAAATATTAAAGTAAAGATAAAATTCTTATATAATATAATAATAAGTTTCCTTATTTATATTAATAGTATATTAATATTTAGCTAATTTTTATAATTATAAATTAATTATATACTATATAGTATAATTAATTCTACCTTTAGTTACTACCTATATTAATATTATAACTTTAGGTCTTTAACTTTAGGCTCTTAAAACCTATATAAAAGTTAATATATTTTCCCTTTAAAATACTATAATTATCCTTCTTTTATTTATTTTATAATATACTATCCCTTTTATTTTTATAAGTTATCTATTTCCTTTAATACTAATAATACCTCTATTAATTACTTCTTAATATCCTAGAGCTATCTATTATATAAATTAAGTATATTAAAGGCTTTAAAGAATATCTTTTACCTTTACTATAGCTACCTTTTATTAAAAGCCTTTTTAAAAGTCTAAAAGCTTTATATCTTATCTTTAAAGAAATCTCTATTAATCTAAAGATTATAAAGGTATAGCTATATAAGCTAAAGGATCTTATAGCTAGAAAAGGCTAGCTTAATATAGTTATTATTATCTTTAATCCTTTAATATAGTCTAATTTTAGTAGCTATAGTATCAAACCTATTATAAATACCCTAGTTAGTACTTATAAAAGCTTACTTAATTATAGGAATTTCTTTAAGGTTTTTTATTAAATAAGGCTTATTAAGGCTAGGTCTTTATAAGCTTCTTTTAATAATAGGTATTATAATAGTCTAGCTATAATATTATTAATAGTTATAATTAAAAGGGAAGGCAGGTTAGATAACTTACTATATATTAGGTAATTAAAGCTATTTAAAGTAAGTTATAAGAGAAAGATTTAGACTAGCTAAAGAGTAAGTAAGGCTCTCTAGCTAGCTTAAGTATATATAATTTTAGGCTATAATTAAGGCAGCTAATTTAATGATATTAACTTAATAAAGCTTTATTATTTAAGAGGTAAGTAATATTTAAATTATACTAGACTTTAAAGATACTTATATACTTTTTAAAGCTAATATATAAACTTAAAAAAAAAATATAATAATAAGTTAAGGTATCATTACTTAAAGAATAAAAAATATTAATAAATTTTTTATTATTTACTTTAAGTAAGATAATAGTAGCTAGCCTTAAGTAGTTTAAGAATAATAGCTTATATATTTTTACTTTAATCTTTAATTAAGCTTAGTACTTAAGCTATAAAAGAGTACTATAACTCCTAGTAGCTGACTTTAAATATATAATAAAGTAAAACTTAAAAGCTCTTAAATATAAGCTAATATAAACTACTTAAGTCTTTAAGGTAATAGATCTTTTTATAGCTAATAAATAAATATAAAATAAATAAAAAGTTATAAATAATATTATACTAGATAATACAATGTTGCGGCTTTTTACCTGCTGCATTTAGTAAGTCTAACAGCCATTTCCTGATATCCATTTGCCAGCAAAACTCACGCCGCTTTAATGGCGCTGGCCCCCACATTTAGCCTCATTACCCCTGGTCATGTTGCTCACAAGTACCGACCAAGTCTCTATGCTAAGCGCTCAACATCGCTTGGTGTCTGGGCATCTAAGCGCCGGATCACTCTTGGCACATTTTTAATCTGCCTCTCTCGAAGCTCGCTTGATCAGCGCTTGACGAACATAAAAGGAGGCACCTGCCCCAGCAACTAGGAATTTCTCATCTATTCATCTTCATCTTCACTCTATCAACTTCCCTGCCCTTTCTAATATGCATCATCGCAGCGGATCTTATTTCTCAAATACCTCATCAAGTTCCCAAAATACCGGCATGATGTTCGATTCTGATGAATACCAGCCGTCAGATATGGACACAGACCTCACCAATAATTCAGATATGGAATTTGACTCTGATCTCGAAGATACCCGTCCACCCAGTGTTTTTGACACTAATAAGCACCAATTGTCAGATATAGAAACAGATCTTACGAGCCAGTCAGGTGCTGAGTCTGAGTCCGAATCGTATATTTGCAACTTATCTCCAGACTACTTTCTTCAGATTGAAGATGAATCCGACGACGATGACGCAGATCAAACAGCTTTCTCTGCAGCTACACTAAAACAGCTCGATGGAATCGAGCGGCGATGGAAGGCGTATGTAAAAAGACCAGACCATACTTTTAAGGCTATATGACTAATGATCTTAGCTATTGCAATTTTACAAATCGAAATCCTAGAGATTGTCTCCAGAACCTGGATTATCAGAAAACCAAAGGGTTCTTTACCTGGATTTGCATCCAGAAGATAGGTGTAGGTGGCAGAAGACTTAGGGGTTTGAAATCAGCATCCTCCCTTAAGCAATACTGGAAATTCTTTCGGGAAGTCTACTGGAGGGAAACAAAGAAGAGGATTGATGATGTCTTGAAACGAAAGATGTCTAATGTATGAAGCCCTATTCCCGAAGATTTTCAGGTCACTTTCTCACTATATAGTTTCTCTACAAGCTAACTCAGAAGCATGGGCTAACCGCCCAACGGCGTGAGAATCGGTGCATGACGATCGAAAACCTGGAGAAGCAGGCTAAGACTACAATCAGCACAACTAAAAAGAGATTCCGAATCGGCGAACATCGCATATATGCATTACTCTTCCTCCTTCTCATTGCGCCAAGTGGCTCCAGGCCACAGGCCCTGCTCTTATTGCGCTATGGAGACCTCGAGCTCTCTCTAGCACGAGATCCCGAAGGTGGCCCACACCGTATTCTCATTCGCTTCAAGCTCTGTTTTACTAAGACGTTCCTCGGGGAGAAAGAAATGTGAGTAGTGGCTTACCGCGTGATAGAGGCTATATCTGACTCTAGCCTGCGATATAGTAACACTTTGACCCTGCCTGAGACCATCTTTGATTCAAGCCTCCTTCTTAGCCCCCACACTCTTCTCCTTGGGCTCATCTTTCGTCACAAAGCTTTTGAAGCGCCTACTCTCACGTCTCCTGAGCATTTGAGCAAACTCGATATCCATCCTGATGAAGATGAGCTGCCTCTGCCATTAAAGACGTGTATGGATGAGATCTTCGTCTTCCGAGATACCGATAAAACTGCTGTCAAGGGCTTTATATTATCTTCAAACAAACAGATAACATACGGAATGATATCTAAATGGACAAAGGATATAGGGGTGTTTGCTGGATTTATATTCACAGTTATCTTGTACACTCTACGGTATAACTCTGCAAACGAGTTTGATAATAGTCGTGCGTATCTTGGTATTCATTCGCCAATCTACAGATCCGCTAACCGCCGTCGCAGCTAATATCAGTGACGGACTCCGAAATCTTTTGCTCCAGCATGCAAACTCAAATACCTTCAGAAAGCATTACCTTGGTCGCGTTGTTTCGGTTGACACTATGGCTGTTGTGAGGCGCACGAAGCAACAGAACGCCCTGATGCGTCAGGCCTGCAGCATCGGATACTCGGCTAGCACACGCCGACCCACACACCTCACTGCTGAACAGTCTGCTGCAGTGGATGGCGACCCTGAGATTCAGAAGCTTCTGCACCAACGACAAGAGCTTCGCAAGGTAGCCAAGGGGTCTCCCAAGGCTCGTGAAAAGATAGAAAGCATCACCAAAGCGCTACAAAGTTTAAGAGTGAAGCTACGACGAGAACTTAAGCAGAAGTATCGACAGGGTTGGTCGCGGAAACAGGCCGTGGTTGATATCGAGCGGCAACTGGCTGGACAAACGTTCGAAGAATCACCAGTGTCACTATCACATGAAAGTTCCTACTCTGCTCAGGAACAACACCCTGCCCAGAAACGTCTATTCGAAGCTCTAACAGCCCCTGTGGCTGACACACTCGAGGGCGAGTACCAGCGTCGAAATAATGCAGTTCTGGCCGTCATGGCCTACTGTCCGGTTCAAGAATCGCCATTACCTCGTACCAGAAATCAAGCGATGGTTAATAAAGTCATGAGTCCTCTTATGTTAAATACAGCAGGCAAGGAACCTCAACCGATGAACGACATCGGCACTGCAATCGCTTCTGTTTTTGTGACGAAGAGGGACGAGCGAAGCCGTAGGTGCTTCCTCTGCATCGGGAGGGCCACAACCCTCCAGCCTTCTGACCCGGCTATCGAACGTCTCATAAATCCCTTCTATTCCCCTGGAGATTTAAGCAAGCACTTCAAACGATGTCATCTCTCCAATCTTCAACCAAACGAAAAGCTCTATTGCCGCCTGTGTGATGAGACGCTAGATCATAAGATGCACTTGCAACACCATGCTGAGACAGTACACGGGACTATATCACATGGAGGATGATCTTTATGAACTTAGCATGGAACAATCGTTGGCGATCTATGTGGCGAAGCCTTCTGTTATTTTGGGATTATCTCTTTAATAAGGTTTGCTTTAAGGTGTAAGATTGTCGTTGAGAAGATGAAAAGATAACTTACACAGAATTTTTTAAATTAAGTTACATTAAATTCGTCTATTCCCTACTACTTTTTAGCTGCAAACAACGTCTTACGCCATTCCTGGTAACTGTATACACTGAACGCGGCCAAATTGCATCGCAGCCCTCTTGCTCCGTGCCGTAACCAGAATAGAGCCTTTTTGACAAAAACAGACATATTTATGTACTTTGCAGCAGCTTGACGATCGCCTCATGCCCGTTCATAGCCGCCAACCATAACGGCGTCCGTCCGTCCGTATCCTTGGCATCTGGGTCGACTTTGCCAGTGCCGAGCAGCAGCTTAACGATCGCCTCATGCCCGTTCATAGCCGCCCACAGTAACGGCGTCTGTCCCAATTTATCCTTAGTATCTGGGTCGACTTTGCCAGTGCCGAGCAGCAGCTTAACGATCGCCTTATGCCCGTTCATAGCCACTAACCATAACGGCGTCCGTCTGTCCTTATCCCTAGCATCTGGGTCGACTTTGCCAGTGCCGAGCAGCAGCTTGACGATCGCCTCATGCCCGTTCTTAGCCGCCAACGATAACGGCGTCCGTCCGAACTTATCCCTGATAAGTAGATCTACCATTCCTTCTAGCTTCTCTACATCTCCCTTTTTCCAACTGCCGTGACCTGGGCAAGCCATTTCTAAGCTGTCCATGCTTCTCAATGCACTCTCAAAAATCTCCATTGCTTTTCGGAGATTCTCCCCTGCCTCATCTCTTTCCATATCTTGTAACGCCACTCCAGTGTTCTATAACCTGGTAACTTTATCCAGATTATCTTCTAGCTGTGTCTTTGAACACTTCGACCCTGGGGGGTCCATGAAGTGTTCGTAGTCTTCTTCATCCTGCGACTTTTCTGGATATATATCCCAGTTCCAGACAAGTAGGAAATCATGTGGGAAGGTTGTTATCAGTCGTAAAAGTTCCGACTTGGTATCCCTGCTCGCAGCTTGTAGATCATCTGGAGGGGGAACTGTAATTATCATAACGGCCCAATAATCGTTGCATAGCCTAATGATTGTAGGCGATGATGCTCCTTGTATAAGGCAGATAGTATCTCCTTTCCGGACAGATTTTGCTGAGGCCTGGAAGGTCTAGCGAGAATGCGGCCCCCCATAGCCAGACGCATTCTTCTAAGTAATGCCTACGTGCTGTCTGTCTTCCTAATTATTATCTCTTTCGACTGAAGACACTTCGCCTAGAATGTAGCCCTTGCCCCTGATTACTGCTATCTCCTTGTCGTCCTAAGTGTCTACAGACACCCGTTTAGAGAAGAAGAAGTTGACGAGTTGCTGGAAGAGTTGTCCCTATGAAATCTTATAGTTAGCCGATAACCCTGCGATGCTAGGATCATCAGAGCTCATGCCGAGCAATGTATAAACTTTGTCGCGGCGCTTAGTAGCTTGGCGAGTGTGGTACATATCTACTAGCTTACCTAGAGGGCATATGTCTAGGGAAAACCTGCCTGGCCGACTAGTTGCATATCTAGGCCGGAAGACCGCACCCCTTATGAGGTAGGATACTGAACGGATCAGAGGCCGCAGGTCTGGATTGGTTTCGTAGGACAGGTTCAATGCACTTAGGCCTGAACAGAACGCATATCTATCAATCTCGGTGGGACTACATTTGATCAGTACATGTCGGGCTGCGGCAACCTCCTGAAGCACCTGAATCGACTTTGTCAGTACTCTCGGTCTATATGAGTGATTGCCTGTTTCCTGACCCAGATGCGTTGAAACTACGGTCTCTCGAGCAGTCTAAGGATTGCGCTTTCGTTGATTGGGCGCTTTATGCGCTGCTCTGTTGCGATGCGTATTTCTTCAAGCGCTTGATCGCTGTCGGGTGTCGCTCCTCCAAGCCAAACAATTACACGACTTGCTTTGGTATAGATCTTCGCCATAGACTGAACCTGCTGTCCCTTTTCCTTCGGGTCTCGTTGGTTGATGCAAATAGCATCTATCTATATGGTTCGTTCAATGGAGCGATCTCGAAGATGTGAGAGCGCCACGTAAAGATTTTCCCCAATGGGCAAGTCGCAGCCGTCTATAGAGATAGACTGAGGCTTACTCTCAGAACCCTATACGTAGGATAGAGCCGAGTACGGACGAGTGCTTCCTGAGTCCGATAGGGCGCAGTCAAAGAGCCGGCATTGTATGGGGGCATGCTTGTCTTGATGCGGCAATAGCCGAAGCAAGCGAATACTGCCCTCCAGCAAAGAAGAGTAACAGTGCAAGGGCGGTGGAAGAGACATGGCATACCGGAGCTCGAACTGCGTGTGTTGAGATTTCCGAAGGTGTGACTGTTGACCTTTATGCGGGACAGCCACGTCTTTGCGGGATTTGCGTGCGGGGAAGCCTCAGCAGCTGAAAAGGACCCCTGTAGCCAGGTGCAGCTTGTGAGTCCAATAAGATAACGGATGGAGATGACTAAGGAACTTAAGGAAGCTGTTGCAAAGTAGGAAAAAACAGTGCACGAGATGGGCAAGCAGATGGTGGAGATCAAGGAACAGATGACCGAGGAACTGCAGCGCGTCCGCGAACAGCTCTCCGCTACGAATGCAATGGACGGACTCCAACGATCATATGCTGACGTCACAAGACTGACACCGTTCTTACCCCACAACGATTCGAGATCCTTAGCCGCTCCTCCGAACCCCACAGACGTGCTCTACTGCACGATTGACGTTTCAAGACTAGAAGATGAAGCTAGGCTCTCAGCCGGGACGATCCTAGCGACAGTGGAGAACGAAGTCCGCTCCGAACTGGATAATCCCACGTGGCGATGCCGAGCGGTGACTAAGGACCCAAGGAACCCCCACCGCGTCAGGATCACCTGCAGGGACGAGAACGAGCATGAGATTGCAATGAGACTCAGGCCTCCGTAATAATGCGATACTTAGCGTCATGTCTTACTGTTCTGTCCAAGAACCACCTCTGCCTCCTATGACCAGAATCAGGGCGATTGCCAATAAGGACTGCGTGTCCAATCTGCACGACGATACAGCCAAGGAAACTGCAAGTAGCGCCTTAGGTGATGCAATAACTTCAGTCTTTACTAAAAGCCGGACGGAGCGAAGTCGAAGGTGCTTTCTCTGTGTTGGTCGGGCTACCACTCTTGAGCCTTCCGACCCGGCGATCGATGGGTTAATTAAGCCTTTCTACTCATCGGGAGACTTAAGCATGCACTTCAAAAGACGTCATCTCTCTAATCTTCAGCCAAACGAAAAGCTCTATTGCCGCCCATGTGATGAGATGTTAGATCATAAGATGCACTTGCAAATCATGCTGAGACAGTACACGGGACTGTATCATATGGAGGGTGATATCAGTGGTATTATTTCTTGAAATTGTTTCTATAGAATCTGGATTAGTTTATCTGGTCATTAATGCTTCAAAACTGCAAATCTCCTGGCCGTCGTCAGAAGGAGTGAATGATTGTGTGTGTCTGCGACTTGAATTTTCTTGAAGCTCAGCTGGCCATTCGCTCTGTAGTTCGTAGTAGTAAAACCGAGATATAGACTCAGAAAATTTCGTCGATGGTCCCTCCAGGTGTAGCATCTGACTATACTACAGTGTGTTGTGTTATCTTGTCTGTTATACGAATGCTAAACCGGGCTTATAACAGTGTCGCAGAACGAATTTCCGGCGCGGAAAACGCCAAGTGGCTTGGTCTTCAGGATGGAGATAATTCCGTGTAAAGAAAATAGCCGAGCAGGCACTATGTGTATAACGAAAAGGGCCAGTCGCTAAATCCGTGCTGCTTAGCTAGATTCTCGAGGACTGCCAATCTCGAGTTGGTGATGTATTCGCTACTCATCTTCCTGAGCACGGCGATATTCTCTGTAACGACATGGCCGAAACAAGGGTCTTGCGTCGCCCAATACTGGGCCAATGGATGGATATATATTATTCTCGGCCTTAAGGTTCTAACAAGGCTCGGATCAGAGAGGGCATTCTCACAGTGGTTTTTGGTATTGAGTAGTTAAGTTAGATAGTCTGGAAGGAGAAGCAGCAGTCAGGTCCCCTACTATGTATCATCAGAGAGGGAAGTTTTAGTCATACGGAATAACTAACTTTTCAGCCAAAGGCTTCAAAATAGACAGCTGTGCGGGCATTGAAGCATAATACCTCCTTTGTGAGACGATGCGTTCTTTATTATTGGGTAAAGGCTTGGAGCATCTTTTATCCCTCAACCTTAAAACAAAGCCCTAGCTCGCTGCCACTCTTCCTTATCCGAATCCGTCATCTCGTAGAGCTCCTGAACAGCAGGAAGGATAAGATCACCATCATTATCTAGGAACCTGTTTCGAGACGGCGCAGAAGAAGAGCTGGCCTCCGGAACCAGCTTCGCAACATCATTGTCCTAAACAAGCCTTAGAATGGTACACTGCAGATCTTAGCACCACATACCTGTCGGAGTGGCTTTGATCTCTTTGACGGCTTCTTTTGTATCTTATGCGATAATCCTCTTACTTTTCTCGTCGATAATTCCATATTCTCGATTTTTTGAGCCTTCCGTGTTGGACTGCGAGCACGAGAAGACCGCTTGTGAGTTGGCGGAAATTCGTGAGGGGAAGTATAAACTTCATATCGCGTGGGACTGTTTAATTCGGTTGGGCTCCCGGTTATCTCGCCTTGTGGGTAGAACTCAGGATCCCATCCTGTTCCGTTTACATCCTCCCAAGTCAACTGAGACTGGTCTCCAGTTCCTCGACGGCACTGGGCGTGGTCTATATCTCCAGTCAGGGTTTCTCTCGCGGAAAGCTTAACAGGGCGCTAACCAGTGCGATACTCACCGTCGACAGCGGTCGAGATTGGATTGGTGAGAATGTTCCCCGGACGAGAAGGGTCCTGTTCCTCGGTGGGCATTTGTTTGAATATCGAGGAGCCTTGCTCTTTACCCTTAGTGTCAACAGGAGGGTCATTGTTCTTTGGCAGAGGTTGGGTTGTGCTCAGATCAGGAAAAGACATTGCTTGCTAATTTGAAAGATAGCAGTGAGTAGACTCAAGAGACTGAAGGACACCAGGAGGGGAGTAACGGAGAGGAACGTACATTTATAGCCAGTGGTGCGGGGGGCGGTTCCCTTGGTTTGGCAGGCATCCCAGAACAAAGCCCCTGAATCCTACGGAGGCCGTTCGCACGAATATGGCCAGATTCAGGGGTGTGACGGAATGCCGGATGACAAGGGACTTGTAGGCAGACTCAGGAGGCATGGAGCAAGTGGCTTGGGCTCGGCAACTTCATGCTTGGTCTGCCAAGGGTAGGGGGGCTTTCCATGTCTAAACGCAATTCGGGTTTGGGAAAGGCTGTAGCAGGAAAACAGTCCATTGACAGTGTCCAGAGGTGTTCCATGAATGATGGCGAGCCTGTCATTGGCGGTTGCGTATTCTTAGCTGCATTATCACGACGGCATCGCCATCACCGGATGTGGCCTCATGCGACATCCAGCACGGCCAATGATGCCTAATGGCGGTGCTCTCCGGTCAAGCCGATCGCAGCCATCGTAAGCGGCTGAATCATGGAGCGAACCCGGCATACCTGATGTTTTGATGACTTAGATCCTCTGCCGCAAGACAGTTAGAGAAACAAGTGGTGGCTTGATATCGAAGTAGATGTACTTAGACACTATATCAGCAGAACTGGTATTTAATTCCTGAAAAAAAACAGAACTTGAATATATACTGTACTGTGAAGCTAAACAATCGTGAAGTTAACTGCATCCTTGCCAATTTTCATAGCTTGGCCGTCCATCATGCCATCCACATAGCACTCCCCTATAAGTTCGTGGTTATTGGAACCCTTCTCCTTAGGCCTCAGAACAAGTGGCACACTGCACCCCAGAACAATGCAAATCAAATCGTCCTCTCGAGCCTCTTCAGGCGCCAGTCCGAGGAGCTCTCCGTACCCCTTGATATCACATGTTTTAATCAGTCTTCGGTTCCAAACAACCTCTTGCACACGGCGGAAAACCTCAAAATACGCTGCGTTGTCTTTCTCGTGAATCAATTGGTGAGTGTTAATTCCATACTCCATGCCCTTTTCGCGAACCGCTGAGAGAAACGCCCTCGGGTACCAAGGATCAGGCTCAGTGCCCTGACTGGTTCGGTTTGCCACCAGCGTCCGCCAAAGGTCACAAGGTGGCGGCTTACTGTCGTCGGTCCAGCCTCCAGCCTCTAGCCACGATGCTGCGATATTGCCGAATGTTGCACAATCAAAAGCTTCGGAAATTTTGCAAAGTTCAAACGCTTGCACAGTAATATCAGGTTTGTCGTTTTCATCGTCAATTTTGAGAAGCTGTTCGTCTTCCTTCCGACAATTCGATCCGGAGGCTGTGAAGAACCTCAGCCTCGATATAGCTGCACCAACGAGAGGATCTGCGTTGTAGCGAAACATCTTCCCATTCTTGTCACGTTTGAACGGCTTCCTCCTTATGCTCAGGATCCAGGATGGTAGAGTGATCTCCTGTAGCTTCCCATCGTTTGTTCTTTCATGAACTGGGGCCCAGGGTCTGCACAGAATATCTAAAGAACCAGAATTCGAAACCACCTGCTTTAGGAAACGCTTGTATACTCGGAGGGCTCCCTGATCATAGTCAACCTCAAATTCCTTCCTTTCGGAATTAGAGTTTTGGTCATGAGCTCCATTCTTGGGCTTGAAGTCAGACGCAATGCCTAAGACAGCATAGATGGTATCCTGAGGACGGCTGGCTTCGAAGACAGCAAGAAAACAAACAAGTTGCTCAAGGGTTCGCTGCCAAATATACTTTCCCTGCCCTCCGTCTCTGCTGCGCTCTTGATAAAGTCCATAGGTATTTTGGACAAGTCGGTACGCGGGCAGAGCTGATATGTTGCCTGCGTACTCAGAGACATGGCGCGTTGCTGGCTTTTTCTTCAGCATCCTGTTGATAGAACCATCGCGTCCAATTCTTTCGAGAAGTCCCACGGCATGAGCGAATTTCTCCCAGCTAATAAACTTCGGTCCGCAATACAGTCTTGCAGATTGAGCTACTGCAATTTCCTGAAGGTTAAGTTAGATGCCAAGCAAAGATTGCGATGCGTAAATTATGTTATGTAGGCCTGTTGAATCACTCACCTGTACAACCCACCGACGACTAAACCATCCGCATCTGAATAGCCGAAAAACAGAGTCTAGGTCGTCATATCCAGCTTTGTATGCGATATTTGTGTCCACATTTGCTATGTGGTCCATGCTATCCAGGTCGCCTATGCTTTCGATGTATTCGAACGCCTTTTCCAAGTCCGGCAGCGAGATATCCTTTTCCATACCCTCACCGGGCTCTCCAAGCCAGACTAAGACTTTTTCTGCCTTCGAGTAGATCTTAGTCATCAGCGAAATTTGCTTACTCTTCTCTGAATCCACGTTCCCACCCTCGTCAACCTGCTTGATACATATAAAGTCGATCCACAGATGAACCTCCTTATCGGGTTGTCGAAGTCGCTTCATTGCATGCCATAAATTTGGCCTTATGTTCATTCTATGCCACTTTCGCTCCACCTGATCTGGTGGTGGTTTAGCGCAAATGCGGACTTGAAACATTTGATCCTCCTTCTCCAGATTGCCCCATTGCCAGGACAGTGCTTCGTACTCCGCCGTATCTTCATCTAGAGATTTCGTGGACATCTCTAAGACCAATGCGCTGGTGTAATCACCTGGTTGCAGATGTACGATTCGAATCTGGTTGGAATCAAGTCCCGTGTAAATATCTGACAACTTGTCTGAAGACATCGCAGAAAGAAGAGTTATGGAGAACAAAGGCAATATAAGCTGTGTAGAGATTATATAATGATGGTTAGGCCGATACTAGAGCTGTGACTCGGTAGAATGTAGGAACACTCAGCCTTTAAGTCTGTTCTAATTGGGATATAAAAGCACTGCGGCCCAGGTCTGGGGTGATAGTAATACTGCATGCAGAGAGCAGGGGTAAGAAAAGGTCTGTTGTGGAAAGGCTGCAGTTACCCTGTCCGCCCGTCAGTGTATTTTTGCATCACTTTTGCTGTTACTGCCATGCTGACTTCAAAGATAGCGAGAGAAGAGATAACGAGGCTCTGGTGGCTAGCTGTGATCCAGAATTGTGCGACCCTCTTGTCTATGGGTGCAGCCTCATCTGACAGGGAACAGCTCACAGGGTACCTAGAGACTATAGAAGCAGCTTGGGTTGATTCATGTTCTATTTAGCCTTCTCGCCATTTAAAAAAAGGTAATCTGGATTATTTCGATACTAATTTGTTATAACTTGATAATTCAGTCGATTTTGCTTGCGAAAGATACGTAGCCTGCTTATCTCCTTGTATAGAGCCTTAGATACTTATCACACTCGTAGTTTGACAAAGACCGGGTTACAGGGTTCTTTATTAAGTCTCGTGATTCGGAATATGTGCGTCGCTATAAGTGGTATGATTTGCAGTGGGATAAGTGCAATAGGCTTCAGCTTTTCAAGCCTCCTTTAGGACAACTTTGTGGAAACTTTTGGTGTTGATCTTTCAACCTAGAGCGAGACATAATCGCGGGGTAACAAGCCACAACCTCCGGTAATAGACCTTTCCGGCTTGGCGCGTGGGTATTAAGCTCACGAGTCATATCATACCACTGTTGGATGTGAGAAAGGCAGGCTGTGTAACCACAAGAAGTGACCTGATTGGTGCGGCTAATTATCTCAACTTCAGCGCTTCCAATATTGAGGCCTTCCAGCTGCAATGGGCAAAAGCGATAAGAGATGCAGAGATGTTTAGCGGCATTCGGTCGAGATAATACCCCAGGTGCGCTGAGATGATGCTAAGGTGTTATGCAGGGTCTGGGGCAAACTTCGCAGCACTTTTTAATTTTGCCAAAACTCTGGTGACGCAGCGTAAAATGCGGTAAATGTCATGCTGTATAGGTGTAAATTGCGCTATTTTCCGTGCTTGCTATGCAGGTTCGAACTAGCTAGCTAGGCCAGGCCGCATTGTGCCAACCTCCTGCCTGAGCTCAGTGTGCTCTGGTTTGCATGAAAGACCGAACACAGCACCTACATATTCTCCACTAAAGCCAGGGCCGCAAGTAGCGATATCTGGTGAAAGCTGAATCCCACCGGCCAATTCGGGATAGGTAACAGGGATTGCACGCCCATCAGTACATCCTTCAAGACCCGCACCGGTGTAGATCTTCTTTTTGCGTGTTTTATGACTTGTTCACTCTTCATCCTCCATGATCATTCCTTCTCAAGTCTTTATCTCTATTGCACGGAAGGTTCGACATCTACGGCTGGTGTGGTCGCTGTAGGATAGTCCAGATGATAAAAGTAGTGTACCATCATCTTCATCGCTAGGGGATCATCCTCAGGGAGATGGATGACGCCAGAGTCGCCCTCCTATCATTGTGCTTAAGGTCAGCAGTATTAGGGTCTAGTGTGATAGTTATACCTGGAATGGGCCATTGCAGGCGCTGGCGAAGAATTCAGAGCGTGGACAAACAATG
>LBNR01000107.1:0-16046 GCA_001262555.1 Fusarium nygamai
ACCAACTGATCGCGCGCTTGTAGATCGATCAAAATGCTTGAGCCACTCAAGGCCTAGCTCATTATCGGTCCAGCCATTTGGAGATGTTGCCATAGCCCAGTCGTCCGGGAGGTTGCTTTCTCGGTACCAGGTGGCGAGATGATACTGACCCGCACCGATGATGAACGGCGGGATCGCCCAGCCTTCCGCATTAATTGCTTGAATGACAGTAATCCATTCCCGGCTTCCAGGCTGCACTAATTTAGGTCGTCCACGTCTTTCTGCACCCGTGACGACCATTCCGCTTGCAATCATACCCATCAGAAAGCCGACCTCGTCAAAGTTGTAGATATCAGCCAGGTCGATACCATATTTCGCGATTGTGTGCTCTACGAGCTTAAACCAGTTGCGAATTATGGTTGGATCTTCGCATTTGGCTCTTTTATAATCATAATTACGAAAAAACCGTGTCTTCAGCTCTTTGTGTCGCTTGACGAAGTTAGAAGCCCAGCGCTTGCCAACAGGTGGCGCGTTGCGGTCGGCGAGCAGTTGATTGGCCATTTCTTCCACACCACGCAGTCGTGGAGGAAATCCTCGCGTATCTAGGTCAAGAATGAATCGAACTATGATCTGTTCCTCTAGATTAGATAGTCGGCGTGACTTTGTGATAGTATCGCGCCGAGACTGGATGCCCTTGTGCCGACGCCATAGTGTACCATAACCAACCTTATAGGTCTTTGCAGCGCGTTTAAGACCTAACTTAGGGTTATTCTGATAGGCATGAAGCGCAAGAAGGATTCTAGCTTCGTAATCTTTCTGAGACATGCTTGGTGGCGAAGAATGGATTGATTAAATAGAGAGGATGCAGGATGAGGCATTTTTGATCCACTCGCTTGTTTGATCCACTCGCTTATCACGTACGTTAGTCCTAATTTAATTTAATATTAGAAGCTAGTCTTAAATAAACTCTCAGATACTCAATCTTTCCGGTATCTCCTTCCTGCCTGGTTTTTAAGCAGTATTTCATCACAAACTATACCGGCGATAGAAAATACCTTGAAGCCAGCAGTGTTTGGCAGTTGGAAGAGTACAATCACGTGCCAAAAGTCTGGAATCACCCCGACCCTACCCCGCTTTCAACACAGCGTAACAGAACCATTACGACTTCTTTAATTAGCAATTAAATAACAAAAAATGCCTTCAGGAAATCGGTCTTTTGGTACTGAGATAAGCAGAAATCGCGAATTTAATCATGAATTTACTTCAGAGCAAAGAGCAGCCATAATGGCGGAGCTACATGCCGGCAAATCTCAGAGGGAAGTTGCAGGTAACTTCTTAACGACCCAAGGGACCATCTCGAAGACCAAAAGACGATGGGAATAACACTACAACCTTGCCTCACAGCCACGAAAAGGGCGTCCAAAGAAACTCACGCCTCTACAGCTTATTAGGATTAATTCGTATATTAATCGGCATCGCGAAATCACCTGGAATGACGTTCTGTATGAACTGGAATTAGATGTCTCTATTCGCACTCTCAAGAGACGTTTACAGAGCAATTGGCGTCGCAAATGGCGGTCAAAAAGACGGATTGAACTGTCAGAAGAAGACGCAAAAGAGCGGCTTGAACACTGTACGTTTTGGCTCCATCATCTCGATGATTATATACGTGTAAGTCGGTTTAAAATGAAGCTATTCCCACTGACTTTGGCGTATAGATTTGCTTCAGTGATGAGGTTACTGTATAGAATGCCCCGAATAACCCTAACGGCTGGGTCTTTCGCCGGCCTGATGAGAAATACCGTAAGGACCTAGTTAATGTTCAATCTCACGGAAAAGCCTATCAATCGATTATATTCTAGGCAGGAATCTCTGGAAGGAAAAGGACGTATATTATCCCTATGATGAGAGATATTACGTCTGAAAAAGGAGGTTATTCTAGCTGGTCTTATCGTAAAGCCCTAACGGAAGGTCTTCTTCCTTTTATCGATGAATTTGGCGATTTCGAACAGGATAACGCGCGTGTGCATATCGCCAAAGCTTCGAAAGACTGGCTGCTCTTACACGGCATTATTCCAATTAAATGGCCTGCATATTCCCCTGATTTAAATCCCATTGAGCATATATGGAAGGCTTTAAAGGCCAAATTACGAAGAATTCATCCTGAATTTATCAGACTAGGCAAAAGCGAAGCTCACAGAAAATTGCTGATCAAATGGATCCAAGAAGCGTGGGAGGCGTTGCCTGACCCACTGATTTTGAAGCTGACGACTTCAGCTGCTAACAGACTTCGGGCTTGCAAGCGGGCGCGCGGATGGTATATAAAATATTAATCTACGGACTCAGGGCTATTAATTGATATATAAATGAAGCTATTTCGATAATTAATTGCTGTTCAATTGCAAAGTGAAGTAATATGTTGAAATAATTGGTGTTGGTGGGGCGGGGTGATTCCAGACTTTTGGCCTGTCATTTCTATACCCTAACAGTAGTCGGCAGACGAAGCCTAACTCATCCAGGACTAGCTCTCTCGGCTACTTTTAGTCCAAGCGCAAATTCCACTGATGATTTTCAGTCTTTCCTCGTTACTCTCACAAGTTTTTATTAATTATCAAACTGCATGTAATAAAACCGTGTATGTTTATGCTCTATAAACGGTACATCGCGCGCATAAGATGCCTTGCTGTTAATACTGTAGGTATTAGATCTATGCCGGTGGTTGTTGGAAGCTCTCCAGGAGCTTGGCTGTGGTCAGCTTGATGCCATGGATAAGATGTTCTGCTTCGGTATTCCATTCTTGCACACTAACCATCGTTACTAGCGACCTCCAACTCCTGTATAATTTTTGTCTTACCCAGTTCTTCTTAAATAAGACCTAATCTCGCTGTCTTCCCTAATCCGATCTGCCATTTTTTCGACTTAATCCTAGATATTCTCAGATGAACATTCAACGAGAGAAGAGCTATCGGTCCTACGTTTGCGGCGCGCTGGGTGATTGGCATCGGTTGCATGCCTATCTATTTTCGATATTATCGTCTTTATTTAATAGCTGTGTTACCCTGGAGATTTTGCTAGGACTCTACCAAGAGCGGAGCATACCACGTCTCACTTTCTTATTTTTACTTCTCAAATGCCTGTAAACGAGAGTAACTGAACTAGATCCTAATTTCCTCTTTACTTCTCTTTTGAAAAGCATCAGACTTAGCCTTGTGCTTTCGCGTTAAGAAGACATCATGTTTAGGATGTCGCTCAAGCAAGCTATTTATCTTCTGATTATCGTTTTTGACGAGCATGAGTCTATCCGCTTCTGCCTCGTCCCTCATACTATAAAACGTATTGCCTACCACAAAAAGATTTGCATACATGGGCTCCGTCGTTGATAAGTGTTTGGTGAGAATGTCAATCCACTTGGCTTGTTCATGCCTTGGAGTTGAAATGTCAATGTGGTCAAAGGTGAATGGTATCGGCTTGCATTGCATCCGATAAGAGGTTTTCACAGTGGTGTTGCGTTGATGTGCGAGAACCATATCCTTAAGATTGTACTGACTGGTAACCTCATCGCAAGCGATAGAGAGCGAGAGAAGGCTGAGGTTGTTCATTTGACCGTTTGGGTTCCAGCCCCAGCCAGAATTGATGCCCTCTAAAGTTAGCTCAGCTGATTGGGCGATTCCTCCACATATTGAACTTTGTAACGCCACAAGGTCAACGCCTCCGCTTTCAGTCTGTAGTGGATATTCACGATGGACAAAGCCAAATAGAGACATCAAATGACCAACGTCAGACTGATCCAGTGCCTTGATATACTCGTCATCATTACCCGAGGAGAGAAGCCTTCCAGGTTGTGATTCGTGATACATGCTATAGCCACCGAGCTTCCAGCATGGCTCGTCTTCAATACCCTCTTGTATAGAGTCCACCATTTTAAAGCTTCCCCCCGCCTTCTCAGTAGCAACATAAGTCCGAACAGGTGCCGAAGTAAGCTTATATGTCGCCATGCTCGTTGAACCATCAGCAGCTTTCTCATATCGTAGACGGGGCATGCAAAGCGTGATTGGGATCTTGTATAGCCAACAGAGCCTAACCAAGATTTGCATAGAGGCAGAGAATGATCCCAAAATAATAGAAGAATTATTATGGCGTGGACTGATCTTGTTGGCTTTTGAGAAGTGGAACATCTCTCGTGCTTGCTCTGGAAGAGTCTCCCGGGCCCGAGGCTTTGGACCGAAAGGCTTTTCTGAGACCCCTTTTGGCAAAATTTGAGCAGAGAGTTTTTCAATAAGCTTGAAAGAAGCATGGGTGAATGTAGTACGCAGTGGATACTCGGCATCATAATATTCTCCCATCCCAGCCGCACGTTGCTGTTTGCTCGTGGCGAGAAGGACATCTCCCAAACGACGGTAATAAACACTCAAACCACACTCCATAGTGCTGAGCACACTGAATGAGGCAAGTGTCCGTGCAGAACCAATAAATATTGTCCATTCAGGACCTATAAAGTTAATAATTGATCCCACGATGTGGTTGTAGCGGTCGGAGTTACCAACATAAATATCCTGAACCTTAAAAATGTTGGTCCATCGTTTGTCTCGGACGTGGTCGGCACGATATTCGGTAACGAGTGCTTTAAACTCTTCTAGGAGCTTTTTGTCTCTTAGGTACGTGATGACAAGGCGGCGAAGGATCAAGGCCAGGAGGGCGGTCTCGTGACATCTTTCACCGCCAACCCTCGCATCCAAAGAGCTCCAACCGTCTTTTATGACACCGTCGATGGTCCATTCGCCTGAGGCGAGGAGGTTGATGGCATACTCAAAATCACGCTTCTTAAGCGCTTCCCAAGCATCAATGTCTCGAAAGCGAGGTCCTTTCATCGTTTTATTCAAGTTGTTCATCGAAGGCGATAGATTTGGACAGGGAAGTATGATTCTAAACAGACTATGTGGTGAATATTGTTTTTTATAGGTTTGACTTCTGTGCAACCATGCAAAAACATGGATTTTCCGATTTCACGTCTGAGAGAACACTTGTAGAGTCACGACAGACTGTGCTGTCAGACCCTTAAATATCTCCATTGGACATAGGTTTCCGGGTGAATCATACTGAAAAGTTATGTTAGATAGAGGCCCGGCGGTCAATTCCGGCTGAAAGGGCACTACTAGTGGCTAACGTTGACATACAGCGCATACTTTTCGTCCTTATTTCCTCGAGCCCATGCTGTGCCACTTATGGCTGAATGTATATCCGCATTTCCTAAAGCCCATTCCTGGACCTTAGTTTCACACCAGCAATGTGAAATTTGTATCGTTAAGCCCATGTAGCGCCTGGTCTTAATTGTTCTCTTCCTCTCTGTTCCGCTGTTCTCTGCGGTCTCCCGTGGTTCAATAACATTGCTGGCGAACTCGCTTGAAGGCGATTTTTCAAGTGTTCAGCGGTTTATTTGTGGCAGGTGAAGCGATGTTCTGGACGTAATAAAAGGAAGGTGCAAGGTGTAGAAATCGCTGTATAGCAAGCCCTTCTATCTAGCTGCTACTATCTGCCGCTTTTCTCGCTTTGCGTTGATTATCTGCTGTTGCTTTGTCCTGGGCTGTTGCATATATTTGCGTCCACGTTTTGTTGGTCCCTCCATGTTAAAAGGCCTCTTTTACCGTATATCTAACTAAATGGTATTCCACCTAGATTAGTTGTCATTACTCTGGCAAGCCACTAAAGCATCTCAGTCAGCATACTATCAAGCCTCCAGCAGCAGCAGCCTGTTTTATAGCGGATATGTGGTTATAGGGTACTCTGTATTTTGATTTTTGAAGGAATTAGCCCTTTCCAGATCACTGTTGAGAGTCAAGATAAGGAACGGTCCCTGTTTCTGTATTCAATATTTGAATAGAATAAATTGAGTTGTAATGTATTCTTTAGATTAGAGCAAATGTATTTTAATCTAATGTGAAGCTCCTAGTTTGAGGCTGTAAGCATTGATCAGTGTGACGCAGCCAAGGTATACTCTCAGGGGTAAATCCTTCTACTGTAATACCATTTCCAAAACTTGCAAACTTTTGGTTATCCTCATCAAACTTAAGATCGTAGTCCTCCCATCGCACTATTTCAGTTGCGGCATAGTAGTGAAGTATTGTGCCTGGCCATGGAACAATAACCTTTTGGTTAGGGAGCTTATCTGCATTACAAAATTCAGTCCTGACTAACACGCAGGGTAACAGAGGCCAACCTACACCATGATGAGCATGGATCCGCCCAGACCATCTCTGGCATGCGTGATTGAACCCAGCGGTTGAAGGCGTCCTGGGCTGATTGCTTGATACAGACTGATCTTAGGCGATCCTTCTGTAGCCTGTCGATGACTCTGATAATGTAGTCACTCGTACGCTCAATTCCAGGATACGCTGAGCCGTTCACCGGACAGATAGGCGGATTAAAAACTTGAAAGCAGAGATTAGCTTTTTGGGAAGACCTTATAAGTGGGTTCACATACCAAAAAAGTTGGGGAAACCAGCGACTGTTGCTGCCAAGTAACTCTCATAGCCCCCATCCATTGACCATAGATCTGACAAGTTAGCTGTTCCGCGCCCTCTGATCGGAAACCTCGGCTCATATGGCTCAAAGCCTGTACCACAGACAATCATGTCATACATTCGCCGTTCGCCGTCAGTCGTGATGATAGCATTTCCTTCCACCTGTTTGATCGGGGTAGAAATGAGCTCGACATTTGACTTATTTAGAGCCTCCATATACTTGTCGGCAGGCGTGAAACGACGACAACCAGCTTTATACTCAGTAGGAAGGAGGACCTTCAAGGCCTGTGGGTCGTCAATCTTGTTGATCATGTGCTGCTTTGCATTCTGAGTGAATTCTTCAGCAGCGTTTGAGTTGGCCCAGAGACCTCTAAAGCTATAGGCTAGCTTTTTCTCGATCTGTAGGCGGAATTGGAGGTACGAATCGGGCTCGGTTTCGAATTCCTTGATTGAATCATGGGAATCTGCCCGCGTGTTAGAGGTGGTTGGGGTCTGTGTAGTAGGGGAGAGAGTGCCCACAATTGACCTGCGCTTCTCCATTGCGAGAGAATACATGCGGAACCAGCCATGTTGGTCCACGAACAAAATTACCGATGGACCTCGCGTCTGGAGCTGTTAGCAAATATTGGGGTCTGTACAACCAAGACTCTCACCTTTGTGTAAGCTAGCTAAACACTGGGTTGAGCTGGCTCCATTCCCTATCACAGCTATATCTTTGCCGTGACAGTCTAAGCCCTGGGGCCAGTTGGCTGTGTGTATTACACGCCCTTGGAACGTGTCAAGGCCTTCTATGTCTGGTAGCTTCCAGTTATTCAGCCTTCCTATAGCAATGATAAAAATATCACATTTAACCGAGATTTCATCATTAGGGTTCCCATTCCGTTGCAGAGTAACATTCCATTTGGAGTTCATCTCGTCCCAGCTTGCACCGGTGCAGGTTGTACTGAACTGAATATATCGTCGGAGATTGAACTTAGTCACCGTTGATTTGAGATACTCTGAGATCTCAGCCGCCTCTGCATACAGGCGGCTCCAGCGGGGATTGGGGTTCCAGCTGTACTGGTAGGCATGGGACGGGATGTCGCATGCACATCTTGTAGATTTCAGCAGTTGCCCATGATCAGTCACTGGTGAATGGAATGCTCACCCAGGGTATCTATTCTCGGCCCAGGTTCCTTCTTCTTGGCTGTTCTTGTCATAAACGGTGATGTCAACGTTTGGCAATCGCGTGGTTGCGTCTTTCAAAAACTGGATGCCGGATATCCTGCAACGCTTAATTGCGAATCTAAGTTGGAACTGGGGATATATTTACCCAGCACCTATAACAACAATACGAATGAGCTTCGGAACAAATGCTGTTGGGAGTGGCTCCATGTTTAAACTGTACTACGACGAAATGGAAGAACAGATGTGATGTTGTGTAGGGTCTCAACTGGTAACACTCCCAATCGACCCATGCTCAGACTGACGTTTCTTATGCCACGAGAGTTCTACCTCATGAGAGCGTGGGTGATATTTATGTTGTATAAAAAGGTCCAAAATAATACTATATCGATCTCGGTATGATGAGGTGCGGGCCAAGCATCAGTAGTCGACCTCCGTGATGTCACCCAGAATTGCCCAAGACTGACCAAACGTGGCCCGTTTCGGACGTTCCCCCTCGACCTTCTATTATGGGCAATCCATCGGGATGGATCATGGGATGAAAGGAGCCAACATGCAGTCTCAAGCTGTTCGAGTTGTCACCAAATGGATGCATCGGTACTGTAGCCCATCCGGTTATAGTTTTCTTTTTTGTTCCCGCAGTCTTTTTATTCTAGGAGTCCTTTGCCTCTTTCAAAACGGCAATTTTTTGCCGGCAGCATGATGAGTTTAAACAAGGTACCGAATAATTGGATGGCTGATGCTACTGAGATACGTCCTAGGACATACTGCCTCCGCAGGCATGCTTACTTTGGGCTGTGAGGTCATTTGCGATACGCACGTATCACTGAATCTGCTGCCTTACATCTATTGACAGTCCAAAATCAACCCAGTCATTGTTAAGCCGGAGAATTGGATTATAAAGATGTAGTCCGTATATCAAACTCGGCAGTTCAATGCACCCGATATTGCTACGCATGTTCCATGATGACCACTTTAGACGAGGATTTCTTGGAAGAGTCAGCTTCGGAAAGATTCTGGAGTCGGACTGAGTATCAAAGTATCTGGTATGAGATTTTTCGCAACCTGGACTGGCTGGACAGCATACTTTCAACAGGTTTGATACCTACTTTGGTAGGATGGGATATGCAGTTCATGCAACCAGCGAGGAAGTTAAAACAACCGCCTTTGATAGCCCTCGCTCTTGCAAAACCAAAGGGGAAAACTCGACCCAGTCAGGATCTAGAACACTTCCTAAGTGCACTTCATGAACACCAGTATCATGAGCATCTTTACATGGTAGAGTTTCCTAAGTTTAACCTTTACATTGGTCATGTCGCGAACTCTCACTATTCCAATGTTATGGATATGCATGATGCGATCTGTCTTCTGCGACCAGATTGTACCGGCGCACCTACTGAACACAAAACGCTCGTGCTCTACTATGACCGGAAGAGCCGTGGGCCGCTTCTTCTTGACGCTGACTTCAATCACGGATGGGACATTTGGATCTTGGACCGTGAACGAAAGCTCTTCGTTCTCTCCGTGGCTGACTCCGTAGGATACGAGAATTGGGTACAAGAAGAGACTAGGAGAAAGACAAAGACAGTACAATAAGCCACTGATGAGGATATATAGGACCCATTTCATCAATAAGATGATGAACATTTGAACAGTTCTAATTTCCTATCAGTATTGGAGCTAAAGCATATGAAGTGAAGTGCGGGAGTGAGGATAGAGAGGTGTATAGTGAAGAAAGAGTTCTCCTTCGAATATGGATGACCGATGAGAGAAGGTCTCTCTTGAGAGAGATTATTGTTTATTAGTTAACAGAGAACGTTTCTTTTATTAAATGAAACAGTTATAAAGCTAATCCCTATTTGGATATGGAAATATACCGCCATAGGAATCATGGCCGCGATGTTCCGAGGCGACACCAACCATTATCGATTTGTACTGCATGAGGGCCAATGAATATCTTCTATTTAGCACAACATCGAGAGAGATAGGAATAACAGAGGTGGTTGGGCTTTCCAAAAGCTTCTAAAATAAGATATTGGTATAGGATAGACGTAGTTACAAGTACATTGTTTCACCAAGAATCTTCCTGGGAACGGTGGCTAAGCTGAGGCAACCTTGTGCTGCGTTGAGGGGAAGTATGATCAACCAGCCCGCAGAAGTGTTTGATATTCCAAGACTAATCATGGGAAAGTTATATAACTCATCAGAGCGTTTGGTCCAGAACGGGAACGAGAACAGACTATAGCTCAATCATGCATGGCTGGCCTCGTGAATATGTCTCTCATGTCAGCTTGTAGCTATGAATAAGACAATGTATATTCTCTCGGTGACTACAATAGTCTGCTGGATCTGATAACTAGACTAATTGACTCTGCCCTCCAAATATGGAAAAGGGAGTACCGGATAATGTCCCTTTCCTACTGTGCTATTGTAACGCTCGGCTGAGGGACTAAACAGGACGTTTGGGAATCCCATTCGGGCCACTGGAGGAACATATGACAGCATCCGTAGATGTGACGGCGCCCCTCGATGCTCTGTATCTGCGTCAAGATCTGCCACGAATCTTCCATTCAACGCTAAAATCGGCCGTATATGGCCGAAAGTATCCCATGCTGCGGAAAATCACAGAGCATTTGCTCTGAGTGGTCGATGCAAGCTAAGTTCAATGTTAGTCAACATTCCGCTGACCGTGATTATAAGTGAGATTATATTTTCTATAACCTGGTCATCTCACTTTGCCGACTACGATCCATCTCTACCTTTTGCACTTGACTGGACCATACGCAGACAAGAGAGGTATGTTGATCAAGAAGATGATCTGTTTGTTAACTGTGCTAACTTGTATAGTGTATAAGATACAGTGGGGAAGCTTTTCATTGCCGTCATTAATTGGTCCTGATTGCGATAGATACTTTGAGGAACACAAAGTACCTGCTTGCCCAAACAAAGCTCATCGCTTAGAAAAGGATGGAAGACTCATCCGCCAAACCAATATAGGCACCGTTCCACGTTCCCCGTAGGGATCTCAGCTGGCAAATAGAGAAAGAATGTCTCAAGAACTGCGCCTGCCCACGCTGTAATGGCAAGCTTCGAAGCAGACTCTTCCTTATAACGCACTGGTCGAGCCAAAAGTACGACACTAAGACACTAGCCCAGACTTATGAAGATAGGCTATCAAGCTGGCTGCGTCCCCGTTTCTGGCGTCTATTCCGAAAGCCGCAAGTAAATGTGATAGGATGCATGTCCGAGTTTTCAGACTACTTTTCTAGGACAAAAGTCTACGTGTACTCTTCACTCGTTCTTCTTCCCCGCGACGTTGAGTGGAGTCAGCCCTGGGTCAGGATGTTGATCAGTGCTGATCAAGGTCTACATTACACTTTCGACGGCGACGTTAGTTTCCACGAATGGGCCGTAGTCTCATCATGTCCAATGGGACCAAATGATCCCCTTTTATCTTGTGTTCGATTTTATTGGGCAGCTTTACGTCAACTCTACTGGTCGGATGAAACAGGCAACAAGCAGCAGAGCGAAGTAGTGAAGGAGCCATACGGAGATAGAGATAGATTTCGTCAGCGGATGGTATCCACGTTCCCTGGCTTGGATAAGGCCTTTTTCTCTTCGTGGCCGGATATGGACGGGCTGCGAAGATTTGCCCAAGATCATCTACATGCTGAATGGGTCTCTGGGAAGGGAAACATAGTGTCTGTAGCTTAAAACCGATCCATATCGATCCGCGACTTCATGATACTTCAAGAAGAAGATTAAATAAATAGATACAGTTCTAAAATTGAGCAATTGCCATTAAAAAAAAAAGAAAAGAAAAAAAAGGGTTTCTTTTTCCATAAGACATAATCGCTCGGCTTATCAGAAATCGAGAAGCAAAGAATATCAGACCATTTACAACATGCTCTTTCCATCTGATATAGCAGGAGCGCCCAGTACCGCGACCACGCCAAGTCAGTATAGTCATCGGAAGCTGATTTAGTCAACTTCGGTCAATTGATGAATGCTGAGATGAAATTTGGGTGTCACCACAATGTCCAACCAGCTACCGTAAGCGAAGCAACGAAATCATAGGCAATGAAAAGACAACAAACACCAAGGCCTAATTTACTGTAACGAGTAGTCTGAAAGCGGGCCTCCGACATGAATAGCCAGCAGATCGACATTGTCGGAACTCACAACTCCAGATGCGTCTTCCTTGTTATCAGGATTAACGTCGTCGTAAGAAAATGCATAGCCTCTGCCATCAACCTCATATGAATGGACAATCCGGCTATAGTGATTAGTGGGGTTTACCGTGTAGTACGATGTTTGACGCAAGCTCGGCTGCATAAACCCGCCACCGAGTAACAAAGTAGATCGTACAAGACCAGCACACAAACGTGGAACAATAGCAGTATGAATTGTACTGTCGTTCTCCGAGATAGCAAAAGGTCCACTGTTGCAGCCCCAAATGTCTTTATCGTCAGGTTTAGGGAGTCCGCGCTCGTGTCCGTCACATTTCAGTTTGTGATGTACAACCCTACATTTGATCATGCCCGCTGTAGATTGCGTATCTATTATGAGATCCCGAGTGGTGTACCTCTCCCAAACACGGTCAACATAGGATTTCCAATAACTTCCAAATATCCCGGGATCGACATCATGCTGATTACCAGGGGACAACACGCGGATCGGCTTTCCAGCAGTGTCTGCGATACATAGCGAGGTCCACTTTTGATTGTCTATCTTTCTCTGCTTAATTAGGTCGTCACAGATCTTGATAACAGCATCTGCTTCGAGTCCTGCTGTGATTTGGGTACTCCCATCTTTTGCAACAAGCGTCATACCAAGAACTAGACCAACAAAATCAACGTAACTTATGTTGGCGTAGAGAAGATTCCTGATGTAAGTAAACTCTACGAAACCCCAGCTCACGTTCGCGTTAGGATCTCGGAGGTTTGTGACCGAAGGCTGAACTAAGCTGTTACTATCACCTATATCTACGACGAAAAATTGTAGGTCATCTTTCGAAAAGTAGATACGACCAGAACGAATAAAGGAGGGAAGAGTAATTCTTAGCGATTCACCCTTCGCAGGTAGAGATATGGCAACCTCCTTTGTGACCTTGACAGGTAGGCGAGACCCTCTAGCGTCAGGATAAATAAGCTTGCCATCGTGGAGGGCGAAAAAGCCCTTGCCGCTGGAGTCCAAACCGGTTATATAGGCTTTCACACTACTTTTATTGAAATTATTAACAAGTTCTATTGGTAAGGCATGGGAATCTAAGCCACGACTTGCTAGAACATGACTTGTAGCCTTGGAGAGCTTTTCAGAGAGCAGATTGTCGGTGGTGACTTCAACGTCCTCAAGTCCTCCTGGATCGACCTTGACGAATCCTTCTGGCGTGAACAGGCGTCTATGTGGGGATGGAACAGTGCTGGATGCAGTTACCAATGACATTTTCAGCAGAACGCCTAATACGAAGACGATACGCATAACAGAGGAACAACAGGTAAAAATTTGGACCGGAAGACGAAACGGGGTACAATCAATGTATGATCGACTTGGGTCGCTATGGTCATCAATTTAGAGTGGAATGCACGTATACTTATACAAGATGGTGGTAAAAAGATAACTGTTAGGGACTCATGACTATGGCCTATTAACGGCCGCTGGTTTACCTAGCACTATGATTTTCAAATCACAACTCGAAAGCTCTGAAACATTGCCGCCCTACGCCTGCAACGTGAAGTATTCGTAAGTTCCTCACCTTAATTTATTTGCCTTAGCCGCAGAGCCCATATGGGGCATCGAACAACTAGTGGGGACAATAAATGTCAGTCTGTAATAAGTGTAGCAGCGCCATCCAGCGTTCTCCTTGATAAAGACCCGCATTCCTTCAGGTATACACGCGGAGGTGGACTCTCGGACATGCTTTTGTTAGTATTGTCCCCTGCGTCATCTTTTCCGCTTACTGTATTCTTTTTGTATCTTCCGCCTCCTGCTCTGTTTTCTTTTCGTTGTGGGAGAAGAAATATTGGCGGATACCCGACCTCTGGTTCGAGTGCTCGGCCGCTGTTCAAAGGAATGCTCTTTAACTTAACTTATACGGTACCTCAAATAGGTGTTTTCTCGATTTTAAGCAAAAGTTTCTGGGCTCAGCACAGACAGGATTTCAGGCTCGCTCTAGTCTCGTGGCGGTAGGAGATGGCCCTGGAGAGGCAGGATGCGCAATTGCCTACTGCTGGCTGATTTTCCGACAACACACGAATCGCATTTAGTATATAAGTTCATCAGACTACGTGATTCAGCACCCAACGTAGCGAACCATCATACCAGCGCGCATCCCTGTGATCCCCTTCCCTCTGTTCTACTAAGTACAATCCCATTCAGCCGCTGAATAATTCCGTGTTCGTAGAGCTTTGACCTATCATCTGCCGCCATATTTCCAAAATGCTTAGTATAACAGTTGAAAGTCTGAGTGGCTGCGATGGCAAGAGCAGCTTTGCGCCTACTTTTGTACGACGACTTTCTAGCGAGGACATCCAAAATCTCTAATCTGTCAAGAATTTCGTTGGCGTACCGTACGATTACTGCGTTTAGGCGTTTGAGATCCGTCATGGGATGTTTGGTCAGGTGGTTGGAGCTAGGCTTGCGTGATCGCTTGTGGCGCTGGGATAGATGGGATTTTTGAACGCGACGTGATCGGGCTTGGTTCGGATCAACAACAGAGTTTGTCGGTATGGCCGGTAGCTTGTCAGACGATCGAGTAGGTCTGGCTCTTGCGGATGTGAGGGCTACTATTCGTTTGGATCTTCTGCATCCCTTGGGATAACAAAAACGACAACATTGTTGCTGTTGTCTCAGCTCGGTCGAGATGGAACTGAACGAATTGGCGGATGGGTCATTGTGAATATGGCAAAGTTCGACCTTCGTCAAAGACGATCTAGATGAGAGTTTCCTAAAGCTTCTGGTAATTGCCATCGTGGTTGAGAGACTTGGCTCAGTTGAAGTCTCCAGCTGGCCTGGGTTGTTTCTTGCGCCAGTTCGTGACGTTCTATGCTGCAATTCAGCATTTCACTTGTTGTTTAGTGAGCTTCGCGTCACACCGGATCGCGTCGTGGCGAAAGGCTCAGACGCCGTAACAAGGTGCAAGTATTTGAGGGGGCGAGTGGTGAATCAAAGCATGGGAAGATATGAGAATTTATAGGTTGCTGCAAACCATCCCGACGCTTGTTCCAGGGGGGCGCTGGGCAGCCACTTGAAAATCCGGCAGGCGCTGTGCGCCTCGAAATTGATTCCTGAGGAGGTAATCATTGGCGTGACAAAATTACGCCAAGTGGGGAATACTGGTCTGCCGTCCCTGGTTACCATGAGACAGGGGCACAGTCCTGGCATGGTGAGACCCTTGTAGCAACGTCTTATGATTACAACGGGGCAACAAAAGCAAGAATCTTGGGTTCATATCTGTCTCTGCAATTGAATTGGTTCTGAAGGAGGTTACCTTTTCAACGGAATAATGTATCTGCTATGTACCATGATGACCGGCTAAACCGTAAGCAGACTCGGAGATCGGTCAATAATGTTCCAAGTGCTTATGGGTCATTCCCAGGCATCTCTAATAGTCAACTACCCATAATGCCTCCCTTTACTACCACTGGGACCTTCCCGCCTCCTAATAAGCTGTTGCAAGCATATAAAATCAAAGAGCCAGGTGCTTACATTGATGTTACTCCAGAATCCAATGATGCTACGACATGGTTCATTTTCCAGATTATAATGTATTGAGGTCATACATTGGGTACCAAACACGAATAGGTCAAAAGCGCCTGGTTATGACTCTTTCGTCTAGCCACAAAGGACCCATTCTGCCTTGGGTCTAGAAGCATTTCAGACGCAGGATTTGGGGGAACCCATCCGGTTTTAGACTGTCGCTATCTTGGCAGTCTGGAAAGCTACAGAATAACTAGGAGAACCTATTTCCGTTCTGCAGAATCTCATCCAGGAAGGTCCAAACAACTCAATTCCATAAGAGATTGGGGCGGTGTAGCTCATGGTGTGGCTCTCCGATGTCAGGTTGCAAAAGATTTTCCGGGGCTGGAATTGAAATTTGGAAATAGGTAGCAGCGTAAGTTAAGGATGATGATGCACTCGTTGGTCTTCATTCATTACCGATGAGCCCAAGTGCGTTTTTATACTTATCAAGCTCCTATGTTGTTCTTAGCAACGCTGCCTCCGCCCGCGTGGATCATGACGATCAGCTGTGAGGCCAATAGGCGCCCTTTGGTGCAGCGGCTGGCACAGACTTGCAAACAAATAAATCGTATCCAAATCAAATCAAATAAATCCAAATCAAATCAAATTAAATGACGGAAAAAATTATCCAAATCGAATCAAATC
>LBNR01000108.1:0-25514 GCA_001262555.1 Fusarium nygamai
GCGTTGAAAAGAAGATGCGCTTTAAACAGTGGCTTGAACACACCAAAAGAGATGTAGAATACGCTTCTCTCGATGCCTCACGAGCCGAGATATCCTCACAGCTGAAGAAGAAGGAAGATTGCTTCATGATCGATACCCAGCTTGCCCCGGAAGCTCGTGAGGCTATTCGCAACGCCGGCTTCGCAGCAAAGCCCCTCTCAGCAGCAGATTTATCCGGCCTTCTCAACAGCGATGACTCCGTCGATTTTCAACTTACGCAACCGCCGGTTGATGCCGATTTTAATGAAGAAGATAGCCTCATCGATTTATCGGAAGAAGAGGAAGTCGCAATGCCCTCATCGCCGCCTTGCCTGCCCGACTACGAGTCCCCCTTTCCAACGGTGCCCTCAACACCATGCCCAGCTCAACACCAAGCCCAATTTCGCGATGCTCTCATTTCCCTNATTGGAGAAGAAAGATCTGCTATAGGAGCTAGTCACAGGCCTCAGGAAGGATAGGAAAGCACCTAATTTACTAGAGAAGGCGTTCTTAATCGGCAGGCAAGCTTGCTGCCGCTGCAGCTATTTCCCTCTTACAGTTACAGTCAATAGCAGATATATCATTACAGGAAGCTTCATTTCAATAGATACAGAAATTTCACCTCTTTTGACGCCTTCAGAATGAAGATACATTGATAATGCTGCAAAACACACTAAAAATTGGGCCTAACGGGTGTCCCACCCTTTTGTGACTGTCCCGGACTTTTGTGCCCAACTAAGCTTGCTTAGTGGCCCCCCTCCGGCTCGAGCCAACGGGTAAACATAAGTGGAAGGCTCCTTGGTTGTGCTGACATAAGGATCTCTTTTTGATTCCTTAACGTTACCAAGCACCAATGAGGAATTGAGGCCGACCCCCTGTCAAAGTCAAATCTCCCCTTGGCTTGTGACATATCGAAATTCACGTCTACCCCCGGTCAAAAATCAAGTCTACCCCCCTGTAATTCGGGGTAGAATAAATCAATTCTACTACAATTGATTTTGGTATGTAGGACTAGGCCGCCGCTCGTCCTGTTCTGAACTTGGTTGTAGCTGAAAGTGGAGAAATGGACCGCCCCAAAATTTGGGGGACTGCTTCAGTTTTAAACCCGCCCAGCCATCCCTTTCAGCTATCCCTGCCCCCGGCCTTGATCTTCCTAGCTGCCGTGATGTGACTGTGACAGCCCCTGGCTAGTCACCAAGCCACAAACAACACACCCAATTTCTCAGCTGTGCGCGCCCCTAAAATAATGATGGACAGACGACGCCACAGAATAAGCAAAAACAACAGCCGCCCATTTAACCCAGCATACCTCTGAACTTTCTCTCCCACTCTTTCATTATTGCTTTCTCACTCCTCCCTCTCCTACGGCGATATCCAGTCGCCTGTTTCCAGGTATGGATATTGACGTCCACTGCACAATCTGCGGTTCTTCCGAGGCTCGCCGATGCGCCCGCTGCCATTCCGCCGCCTACTGCTCTCTTGAATGTCAGCAAACTGACTGGCGCACCCATCGCCTTCTCTGCGCCAAATCCTCAGAGCAGGCCCAAGACAGCTTTGCCAGTCGGCCTTCTCCAACACACTATCTTGCCATTTTCTTCCCTATGGACAAGAAGCGGCCTTCCCTTGTGTGGGTAAACGCCAAGAAGGACAAGTACGAGGTCGAGCCTTACTTCCACCCAGTCCTGGACCAACTCCTGCATATCCCCGAGAACAAATATATCGGGCGCGACTTTCGCCAGGTGCGAGGCAATGTTCTCCGTGGAAGACCCAGCACTCAGGATACACTCAACCTTTGGTTCCTGGATCCGGATGTGCCACCCCGCAATATAACAACGAACAAGGCAATCCATGGCACAATCCCAAGCCTAATTGGTGATACATGGGGCGAGTTTATCTGGAAAGGCCCGGTCGTTGCGGTTATGAGGAAGGGGGCTGGCTTTGAACCGCGCAACTCCACCGACATCACCCTCACTGCCTACCGTGATGCCATAGACTACCTGGGCTATTACAGGGACACGATTGGAAGCATGATCGAACCCGGCCAAGACGACCATTTCTCCAAGCGTGTGCTAGCCGAAAGGATCTCCAAGGTTGTTGGTGTCCGTATCAATTGCCTCCGTGATCAGATCGATCGACAGGAGCCACAGATGGTGGAAGTGGCCGTGCCCAAGACGCATCCCCTGTTTAACCTAGAGGGCGATGACCCATGTGATATTCCCTCGCTTGTCGGCCTGGCCCTCGTTGCAAAGTCGTACAGCAGTAATCAATCCAGTACCGGCGATGACGGCGACGATGATACGCCTCCAGCCGATGACCTACAGAATCCTTTGGCCCAGCTTTTATTGATGACAATCTCTGTCAAGGACAGAAAATGGGTTCGCTTGCCCAATTACCGGCGCCATCTCTGCCACGGTAGTATCCTTTTCGTATGCCGTTCAAAACGGGATATAAGAATAAAGGATATCCGTAACTTTTGTAACCTCATTGAAGAAATTGCCGTGCCCTTTATCTTCAAAGAGGATGCACCCGGTCTTGGCGCAAAGAAGAGATTGCTGAGTCAGCTCGAAAAAGGAGTTCGTTGCGGGATGAAATACTATGGGATGAACTGTTGAAGCACCTTATCGGTTTAAGTACTTAGCACACATACAGAACTTTCCGTCTATCTTATGTAAATAAGGGAATATAGAAGTAATGATGCTAAAATCGCGACGTAAGTTTCCCAAATATTTAATTCATTATGAAAGTTTGTGCTGCCCTATTTTTTTTCATCAACTTACTACCCTATACTACACATTTATTTTGTGGCTATTATGTAATTTTTTTTTCTTTTTCCCCAACTCTCTCCTGTAAAAAACTTTCGTTGGCACTCGCTGTTAGCGCTCTGCTAGGGTAGAGAATTTTTGCAGGCTAAAATGGCAACAAAAGCAGCTGTGGGCTAACGGGATCCTAACAGTCGCTGGAAGAAAGGAATTCAGAGAGTTGACCTTTCTTTGTGATGAGTGCCTTTAACGACACTGAATATTCATTAGTAAAAATATGGGTTCAATTGAATAATGTTATGTTGTGGAAGAAATTCCTCATACTATCGAGATTATTGGTGTTATGGAAAGGTGGCCAGTTTCTGGGTGCCCGACGTTAACAATTGTTCGAGCAACCAAGACCCACACTCGGAGACCATCACCAATACCAACGCATCGGCTTTGAGCGGCTACATATGGCTCAACATAAAAAGCAACGGAACCAGTTAATCCGATTCCGCCAACCCAAAACAACAACACGACTCCACCGACGTAAACAAAACGGCCATCGTAATATCTTATCATCATCGCAATATGGCGGATGCTTACGACATAATCGACGAGTCACGTCTTCTTCCTAACGTTCAAGACTCATTTGGTCGTCAAGTAAAAATAATCCACCCTGGATACTACTACTCGGGCGGCGATCCGGATTTTGATGTCCTCATTTCCTTTGAAGCTTTTGATGACGGCGGTTCTGGGGTTGACTACGACACAGCCCACATAGCTTGCGCTATAATCGCTGGTAATACCTGGGATGGGTATTTTTCCAAAGATCCTCACGGAAAAGAAAAGATACATCCGCCAAATAGAGTCCTTAGTTATGGGCGCTACTATTTCTGTCTTCCCTCGTCTAATGATCCCTCGACCGATCAGTACCCTATAATTCCTCGCTTCAAAGACTGGCGCTTTCCACACAATAATCTTCCACCCATTTGGAAAAGACTTTATTCCCAATACCGCGCCAACGGCAGCCCTCGCTGCGTGATGAGTAACTGTGGCGACGTCGTGGAACAAGCGCATCTTGTACCGTCGCAGCAATCTTCATGGTGGACGCAGAACTTGATGAAAAAGTGAGATAAGATGGCGTAAACGACATGAGTTGGAGTATGACTATGTTTATTTGCATGTGTACTGATGCGGCGATAGGTATTCTAGGACGAGTCTTTTCTCGACGGATCAAATTGATGCGCCGGCGAATTTATTACCGCTGCGCTGTGATATTCATAAGATTTTTGATGAGAGACATTTTTCTTTTGTGCCTAAAAAGGTGATCCCTCGAGAAGCGAGGGAGAAGCATATGGAAGAGGCCCGGGAGACCATTGCGGAACAACTTCAGGGCGATGCTGAGAGAAGCAGCCCATCACCCGACTCACAACTTCCAATACGAAGTTTAGAAACCCCATACAACTCTCCTCAGACCAACTCTCCTATTCACATAGTCGGCCACGTCTTCAACTCGACTCCAAGTGGTGATCTCCCACGACGCTTCCACAACAGAGCCATCCACACACTGCCGTCAACACTATCCATCGATCTTCTTTTCGCCCGCTTCGCCTATACCATCTTCTCACCCTCAATATTTAAAGATTTTCTCGACTCGGATAAAGGGCGGTATATTATGACCTGGGATCATGAGAAGAAACGACACGATGTTGGGTTCGCGAGTGCGGAGAAATGTCATGCGATTTGGAATGCAAGCAGGTCGAGGAGTGAGAGTCCGAGGAAGAGATCCAAGGCTGCGGGCGATGGGCCGGAGGATGGTTATGCTGCGGGATTAGGATCAGATGTAGATAGTGGCTATGGTGATAACTCCCAGACGAGTCTTGCTGAAGATGAACCGAGACGGGGGAGGACGAGGAAGAGAGACTGGGAGGAAGATATTTTGGATGTATTTGGGGCGAAGCGGACCAAGCTTCAAGGGAGAAGTGAGTCAAAGGGGACAAAAACTTGACATATATCGAAAAGAAGTTCAGTAACATATCATGAAGTTCAGAGAGTCAGGTTTCGTGATTACCTCCTCAACTGGCAGTCAGTGATCTAAACCTTTACTGCTAAATTTCTCATAGCGAAACGAACGAAGCCATAGAGTCAAAGCTCTTAGCATTATTCGCAGGCGATTCTGTCACACACACACAAGTCTATTATGCCCAGTAGGCCAACGCCCAAAGGGCTCTGAAGCTAAAGATACATACACTTCGCCAATTATTGTCTTGCTCTCGCCAAGCCCATACAGCTCTCGCCTACTGTACCAACTACCGCTGGTAATGGCACCCAATAACGTACATGATAAGCGAGTGTCACAGACAAGCGAGTGTCACAAAAATCCCTCAATCTGCATCCTCTCTATCTAATCAATCAATTGTTGACCACCTAGTATGTCACAAACTAATGACGAAGCTAGAATCCTTCTAGCTCTTCAAGCTCTCCAAGATAACCCAAAACTAAGTATCCGACGCGCCGCAGCGATCTATGAAGTCCACTACCGTACCTTACATCGCCGGCAGAAGGGCATACAGTCTCGACGCGAGACCATACCTAATTCGCGCCGGCTGTCTGATCTAGAAGAACAGATTATAATTCAATTCATCCTAGAACTACACGCGCGAGGGTTTCCCCCGCGACTGCGTGGTGCGGAAGAAATTGCCTAGTGACCAATGCTCTCATCGACTGTAGTAGAGTCCGTTTATCTGCCCCACTTTGCAGGGGGTAGAGTCGATTAAGAAGGTTGGAGTAGAGTCCATTTACCTGCCAACCAATAAAAATGGTAAAACGCGTATTATGTAACCAGAACGGTAAGTTCGGGATCTCATACACGCACATCCGGCTGTCCCGACTGAGAGTACTACTGGCACAGCGCAGACGGCTCATGGTGCTACCAGAGAGCGTAGGCGGCTATTCGAAACGGCTCGACAAGGCGCTGCCCGGCAAACACACGCGCATACTATATGACGCCCTGAAGAGACGCGAATCTGACATCCTGGTGCAACTACGAACGGGAATGGCACGAGTCAACAGGTATCTGCACAGGATAGGCGCAGTAGAGACGGACACATGCGACTGTGGCCAGGAAGAAGAAACGATCGACCATTTCCTCTTCCGATGTCCACGGTGGGACGAGCAACGAGAACACATGCGAATTGTTGACCGGGAAATGATGGGTAATCTTTCATTCTTCCTGGGAGGCAAGACAGCAGAGGACGGGCATAGGTGGAGCCCGAACTTGAGAGCAGTGCGAGCAGCGATCAAGTTTGCGATAAGCACAGGCCGATTGGATACTACACAGACATAAAAAAACATACTAACAAACCAAACAAGGTAATAAGAACTAACACAGTACAGCCTCTGGTAGACAGACCAGGCTTCAGCCGCTGAAGATGGGACGCTGAACACTTGGAGAAGTTGGCCTTCAAGCAGGCCTGTCGCAGGGACAAGCGAGGCTGGGAAATGTGATGAAGAGTAGGGATTGGTGAGGTTTGAGGGTCTCAGGACAAGAAGTCGGAAAAGAATGTAATGAGATTTAACGTTGTGGGCCCTATGAGGCGTATCCTCCCGGGCGGAATAAATTCATTCATTGGACGCTACCTTATGGGTACCCTGATATATTTCGTTAATATTTGCTATGTATATCTGCGTAAACACTAACAGATCTAATCAGGCAAAACATCGGACGCGTTATGACAAGTCGCGACGCGTTATAACGCCTGAACCCAAATGTCTCCTCCTTTACTCGATTCGAACGGTCGGTGAATCTCAATTTCGAGATGGCGGACTTACCTCTTGACCCTGAACTACCGCTGCTCAAGCGGATGAATATATCCGCTGGTAGACCAGTGTGTCTGGGAGCGACAAGGACGTCGCAGACCCAGTTGAGTACTGGGTCCTCAAGAGGTTTGAGTATCCAAGGCTATCTCGAATGGCTCTTGACGTCATGACAGTGCCGGCCATGAGCTCGGAGTGCGAGAGACTGTTCTCCGCCACCGGGTTGATGGTCACGCCCCTCCGAAACCGCTTAGACGCTGGGACGATTGGACTAATCCAAACGCTGCGATCTTGGTTACGCGCAGGCATTATCGAAGATGTCGATAGCATACTGCTTGACGATACAGCGCTACAGGAGGCTGTTGGACGGGATGGCTTGGAGGAGCGCCAGGAGTAAGGCAATAGAAAGTGTCGGCAACGGGTTCCCGAATTGTCCAATTAGGAAATCCGAGTTAATGTGACAGGGGTCTTCCACGGGTTCAATATTATGGACATCAATCCACAGATGGCTTCGTGGACATCAATCCACGAGCACTTTGCTGAGTAAGCGGTCAATTCCATCCACAAAGTCGGATATTGACGTGGATGGATTGATTCCCTACCCTGACCCCAACCGCCATCCTCCATCGGGAAAGCGGGATACCACCTATCACTCAGCTTCTTGAAGCACGTCGATACCGTTTCTCCGCCCGGCTCAAATCCCTTGATGAGGCTCACCCCCTCGCGAAGCGTACGCTTCCACCCAGGCAACCGACGTACCATCAGCTCATCAAGCGGAAGTATCAAGCTCCAACAGAGAGCAACTTCAGAACCCGTCTTCGAAGGACCAATGAACTGCTCGCACCCTGTCCACGACCAGCCCTCATGCAGAAATGCTTCGGCAAGGGACAAGATACACCTCTACAGACAGCCCCGAAAGAGGAATCGGCCGAGGCCTTCCTCCAGTGGGTTTCGACAGTAGACCCAACCACCTGGATCGTATACTCAGATGGCTCATTGTCCTCGGAGGGAGCAGCCAGCTATGGCTTCGCCATTCACCAGAAAGACCTCTCTATCTGCGACGGCTCGGTCCGTCTTGGATCTGCCGAGGTCTTTGACGCTGAAGCTACAGGAGCACTGGAGGGCCTTAAGGCCGCTCTGAACCTCCCAGGATCGGCGGCACGGGACATTGTAGTCTGTCTAGACAACCTGGCAGCCGCCACATGCCTACGGGGCACACCGTCTGATTCTTCACAAGCAGTCTTCGTCGAGTCCCAGGCGTTAGCTGCATCGCACGGAGCTACACAAGTGCGCTGGATACCTGGCCACGCGGATATTCCCGGTAACGAACAAGCCGATAAACTAGCAAAGGCAGCGTCCTCGCTGCCAGAACCGGAAGGCGCCCAGCCGACGCTAGCATACCTGCGAAAGGTGGCGAGGCAGAAACCAAAAGAAGCTTTCGAAACATGGTGGGCAACCTCCGTTCCCGAGCAATATAAGAGATTGAATCTCAAGGCGACTATACGCTGCCCACCGGAACTCTCGCTCCCTCGGGCTGCCCTGCACCATCTACTCGCAGCAAGATCCCTCCATGGGGATTTCGCTGCATACCACGAACGATTCAATCACGACGACGCGCGGGTGACTTGCTCGTGCGGACGACGCAAAGCACCTGACCATGTCTTCTACTACAGGAAAGTACCGCGGCGGTTTCGAATAAGACTCGTCCCTTCGCCGACTGCGGCGGCCAACCTCGCAATAGGAAGGAACTTCGACAAGTATATCAAGTTGACCAAGTCAAGCGCCTTCTTCGAAAGGATATGCACTCGTTACTAGACGAGGCAGATCGGAGATGCATTTATGTCTCCTCCTCTCCTTTTATCTTCCTTTCCCTTCTGTTTCTTTGTTTCTTTTCTTTATTCTCATGGGCTTGGCCGCCTCGTGCGGTCATGCCGCCGCCCTCTCCCCAGTCTCACTAAAGACTGACCGATATAGCGGCTACCGCTATGATAGCCGCACCTGGTTATCCCGCTGACGGGTAACAGGCTCGACAGGACGCGCTTTTGAGCCGATGATATGCTGGATAGTGGCTGTTCTGTAATTTGCGAATGCTTTACGTAGATTTTAGCACTAGAGACTCTAGCTCAGCACGTCCTGTGCCCCAATAGGGGACTTTACGGACCTCACGGCCCCCGGACGAAAAATATACATACATACATACAGAACCGGGTCTGGGGATGAAAGAGGATAAGTTAAACCAATAAGCCTCGTCACAGCTGATTTATGAGGAGAACCGTGCTTGAGCGCTAGCATTTGTGGCTTGACGGGGGAGTGTTAGATTGCTCCGTGAACCCTGCCTTGGCTCTGTTAGGGTGGCACTAGTTTGAGTCAGTGCAACGGCAGGCTGGATGGTTACACGAGCTCACAGAAAACCAGGTTCTCACCACCAGGTACGCAGATTATATCATGTGCTTATAGATATTCTAGCCTAGGTATTATTCACTGGCGATTTAAGTTAAGTCGTTTACTAAAACGGGGTTGCGGGGTTAACTTATTTCGCTCTTATCGTTTATGACGAAGCTGAGTTTTGTTGAACAGGTGCTGGGGTCTCACGTGCAAGCAGGGATACTTTAAGATTACAACAGAAATGGTAAAACCTCTAAGGGGCAGAATTCAACACAACACAACATGAATATACCAATCTGGACCAATGGACCGAATACACGTAATGTCTGACAGATACTATGTAAGGAGCTGTGCTCCTCTTGGACACATGTAACTTAGAACTAACAACAACACAATCAACCCTTTTTCCTTCAACAAACTGGAATCACCCGATGCAAGCAACTTCAAGGATCCAAGACTGGGAAGGCCTCTCCACCTCACAATTATATATCTGGTTTGGCCTGCTGATGTACCTAGGAATTCATAAGGAAAATGCAATAGAAGACCATTGGAATACCTCCAGCCTAGGAGTTCAGTCCCCTATCCACCCGATCACCAAGTTCATGCCCCTGAGGAAATTCAACTGATATACCGTTATTTACGGCCATTTGGCTACACCAAATTCCTCCACATACAGCCTGAAGATATACCTAAGGCCTTCCAGGTTGCCGTCGAGTGGTCTGACCACATACAACATACGTCAGCCCTACTCTTTCAACCGGGCTATTCTATCACTGTAGATAAGGGTATAATCCGCTATACAGGGAGAAGCAAGCAGACATCACTCGTCAGAGGGAAACCAGCGCCCCTAGGGTTCAAGACCTGAGTTATTTCCCAAGAAGGATTCTTCATCAGGTGGATGTGGCACATCAAAGGATCACAAGTGACAATTCGTGGTGTTGAGAGTCAAGGAAGAAGGGCAGGAGAGAGGTGGAGGAATCTTTGGACGATCTCAACCTCCTTTCCAATACACAGCGCGTCGTTATTGCCCTATGTAGCACACTGCCTTTAGGGATATATCATGTATTTCTCGATAACCTCTTCTCGTCGGCGACCCTCTTCAGGCTACTCCGTCAGTATAGCTACGGAGCTACAGGCACAGCCCGCCCCAACTGTGGTATTCATAAGGAGCTACAACAAGCTAAGCTTCGTGATAAGTTAGGGAAGTCAGGGCTAGACTATAACGAGACCAAGGTTATCACAACGCCTGACAACTTGGTAGGAAACTGCGATAGATTTCTATATATTTCTCTTACTAATTTATCCTCTTCTTCCCCCTAGATCCAGCAGGTTGCGTGGAAGGGTAACCAACTTGTGCTCTTTATGACTACTGTGTTCAGCTGTGCTGACGATGAACGCACCGGCGCAGAGAGGAAAAGACGGTCCGGCACAACATTACGGGCAAAGCCTGCACAGCGTTTCAAGGTTCTGTCACATACAGAGTCGTTGGATTCGAGCCAAACAACAAGGTGACTTTTTCGTGGAGTGTACCCTATGTTGGGGTGCATAAATTTGACTGCTCTTGTGCGACTCCCGATTTCGCAGTCAAAGTCTTGGGTGGGCGGGGAAGTTTAAGCTGTTGTCGTCTTCGTATTCGGTAAGTTGACCACTTCTGATAATAGCCTTCTATCTGAAAGTCTGACAGCTCCAATAGAACCAACTCCAGGGGCAGATCCAAGGTTGGATGATGGCGTGTTAGCAACTGTAGCCAGGTATCCCCTAGTGTGTGCTAAGGCTCCCAGTGGGTGGCTTACTCCACAGTTAGATGAATACAAGATCCAGCCACGTATGCGTCAGCTGAAAATTTACATGTGATATGATATGATGTGCTGTTGGCTGAATGAACCTACTGGAGCACTAATTAGCATATTACATTAAGTTAGTTCACAGGGCTTGGTCTGATTACTATAAACTCACTGGACAATAAGCCCTCTCTGGCCCTTTCAATGGTGTATGTAGTATCAAGCCTAGTAGCAGTGTACAGTGCAAGCCTACAATGACAAATGCGTAACTATGACAAAACATCGTTGGGGGACAACGAACCTTGGCTTTGGTTACATGCCTCGGATCCAAGTGTCATTTCAGCCACGAGGAAACATGGCTGTTCTTACGCTCAAGCGCTATCAACGTTTTGTCTTGTTAAATCTCCTGTTGCCCTTAGCCTGGTCGACTGATTGCAGAAGCTCATGAAATCGGACAGCGCCATGTTTCTTAACAGTGCGTGATGTTGGCTCGCGCCCAATTAATCCAATTGGCGGTGCTGATGGCCTCGCCTGCCAACATGTTAATACTCCAGAACCAAGAGTGAACCTCAACTGAACGCATGAGTTAGTAGTACAGGATGGAATCGCGAATTCTGAAGCTTTACCACCTAGTGAGCGGAAAGGGATCCCAACTTCCTCCGACGGTTACGCTCCAGGCCAAGTCTCATGCACCGAGACATGGTCGGTAATCCGCTATGCAACGACATTGTCAACTGACGAAACAGCATGGCTGGAACTTTAAGGCAATAACACCATCTCAGCGTAAAAAACCTCTTTAATCGAGCCAATACTGGCGATAGAGGCACTGATGCGTATGTGAATGACATCGTAAGTGATGGCGGCTCGTTGCCACGGACCGGTATTGCTATCTCTGGCAGGGGTTATAGAGCCATCATGAATGGTGCTGGTGCCATTGCCGCTTTCGATAATCGAACCACTAATTCCACGGACGAAGCCCAACTAGGTGGTATTTTCCAGGCTGCAACGTACCTTAGTGGCCTCTCTGGAGGTAGCTGGGTTGTAGGAAGCCTCTATATGCAGAACTTCACAACAGTGAAGTCTATCATCTCTGCTTCCAGTGGCTTCCTAGCAACCCTTTGGCAGTTCAATGACTCAATCACTGAAGGTTTGTTAGGTCTGAAGGTCTGATTGAGAAATTTCAGGCGGTATTGGCTAACTTGGACAAATACAGGGCCAGCAGACTTATCTGTAAGAAAATATTACCGCGAGCTATACCAAGATGTCAATAATAAGGTCGAAGCGGGTTACAACAAAAGCATAATCGATTATTGGTGACAACCTTATCGTACGAGCTTGTCAATGCAAGCGATGGAGGGCCAGGTATCAATCTCTATCAGCTCTCTGTTGGCGTAGAAAGCTAACATCGCCTGAGCATATACTTTCTCATAAATTGCTGATGACACCGACTTCACCGACAAGGAGACACCTATGCCCATCCTTGTTGCGGTGGAAAGGGACAACGGGTCAACTTCAGATGGCGAGTAACTCCACCATTGTGGAGTTCAACCGGCGGGAAATGGGGTCCTACGATCCGGGGCTCTGACTTCAATAATGGTACTATCAAGGGAGGCAGACACTGCATTGCTGGGCTCGACAACGTCGGGTTTGTCATGGGAACATCATCCTCACTGTTCAGTCAGGTATTTCTACAGCTTGAAAAGGCTGAGAATGTTCCAGACTTCTTGCTTAAAGCCATAAACAACACTCTGGCGGATATTGGTGAAGAGAACAGGGATATCGCCAACTGGCCCAACCCCTTCTACAAATACAACACCAGGAACAACTCAGACGCCAACAGCACGATTCTAACACTCGTCGATGGTGGCGAGGATTTACAAAACATTCCCTTGCATCCATTGATCTTATCGATCGCCAAGTATATATCATCTTTGCTGTTGACGGCTCCGCTGACACCAAGACTCGCTGACCGAACGGCACAGCCCTCGTGGCAACGTATCAGAGGACCAAGGAAGGCACCTCGACACGGAATAGCGAGTTACCAAAAACCCTAGATCAGAACACGTTTACCAATCTCGGTCTCAACAACCGTCCGACCTTCTTTGGGTGCGACACAGACTCCAACAACTCGTCAGGACCATTGATCGTTTACCTACCCAACGCGTCGTATACATATCAGTCCAACTTCACAACCTTTGACCTCAAATACTGCGATATCGAGAGGAATGAGATAATTCGTAACGGCCACAATGTCGCAACCATGGACAATGCCGGGTACATACGAGCCGGAACAGACCACTACCAGTGGCGTAGGGCATACAGCACCGTTTGTGATTGAATAAAAGCAAAGATGCTAATAAGCTGAATCCCCAAGTTGCCAGCCTTAACAACTAATAATACAATTTCTCAACCAAAATTTGCAAGCCTCCAGGAAAGAAGATGTACATCCTCCATCGGTTAAAACCAACTCCATGTCACCAAAAGAATCCGTTTAGACAACCTTCTGGTATTTGTAATGTATATCAACAACAGTCTTTACTTCAACAGTTGTTTTCTCGCCAGTCTCTGCGACTGCATGGGCAACCAGATCATCCCCATATGGCCATTCCCCTTTCATCTTCTCCGGTGTGTCATACTCTGCATAGTCAAGAGGATGAAGCAGCTTGCGTGCTGTATTACTTGTATTAGTCCGGTGAACAAAAGTCCCCTCTATCTGCATCTCCTGCATGCAGCCAGTTCGATCTTTATCGTAGTCGATGACGGTCTGCGTCATATAGTAAAACAAAGGTACTCCTTGGGGTAATATAATAGAACTATTGCTGTCTCCTAGAAGCAGTTTGGTGTTAGGTATAGCCTAGATAGATATCTAGAATACCTAGCCTGCAGGAGCCTTAGCATAGACCAGAACTCTATTGCTATAAGCCCAGTCTCTAGTGTAGCTTGAATGGACGGCATACCATCCACAACCCCTCTTTCGCCAGGCAAAATAAAAAAAGCTCTACCAAAACTCATCAACTTCACTTACACGAAAGACAGCCTCATACTATCAAGCTGGAGGGTCACTGGCAACTGGCCGATTTCGCGTTCCAAAGCGCTGCGACACCCTGAAATCCAAGAAGATAGGCCAAACAGGGGCCCAAAAGCGACTCCCGAACCCAGACCGTATTTTGACTCACACGATACACCACAGACGAGCCGTCAATTTCGTGATCTTGGGCTGAACAAAATACCAAAGACGTGGAGACGTTACAGCGTGATAGCTAAGGGCTTTGAGGCTCAACAGTAGATAGTGGCGGCGCATACGCTGAGGATTGCTAGCCTAGAGGAAGAATTGGCTCGGCTGAAGAGAGGGAAGAAAAGGAAGGCGGTGCCGAGTCCTAACAAATGTTTTATGACTCTTGGGGAGACTCTAGCTGGTACAGAGTCCATACCAGAAGGGGTGACTCAAAATATGCCTGTTGTGGTGGAATCTGTCTGTTCAAGCGAGCAGGAGTCAGAATCGGAGCTGGCTCCGTCATAGAAGCCAGAGACGAAAATATACCCCCCCAAACCCACTAGGCGGTCGGGGCGGTTTGGTCAAGTTCTGTGTAAGTGAAGTTGTTGATTTCTGGTGGAGCTTTTTGTATTTTGCGTGGCGAAAGAGGGGGTTGTGGAAGGTACTAACGCTACTAAAGCGGTATATCTAGGCAAATTTGCTACGTGATTACTAACACAAGTCGATGCTAGGTCAACAAATAGGGTGTTGGTTGTACTGTTGAAGTCTAGACCATAGTTCTAATCTTGATTCAGAGTCGATTCTACCGCATAGCATCTACGTAGTATACGACCCCCTTCTAAGAGTGGCACCACGATGACACTCCAAGACTCTGCACTATCACGCCACCTGCGTCGATTTATCAGAATAGTGAGAATAGCTCAGCCCGGCTATAGGAACCTGCGGCTTAGCGAAAAGGTGGGTGGAACGGTGGGGGTCGACGGTCGGGGAATGGTGGATTTCGCATAACACTTAAGCAAACCATCAACCTCGTCCGGTGGATAGTAATACTATAGCGCCCACGTTCTTTTTTTAGTTTTACCATCCGGCTCACATAGCGACCAATCTTAGTGGGCTCTACTGGGACACAGAAAGACAGCCAGTTCGAGGCGCGTAGAGGAAGCTAGCAACCCAGTTCCATCTTTAGGCGACGTTTAGACACCCTTTTCACCGACACTTCATGTGGAATCAAGCCATGCCATCTTTCAGCAGCTCACACCAATCCAGCATTTGCGACATTTCAACTCTTGACGACTTCCTCCCCTATCGAACCGTGCTCATCGGATCTTGCCTTCTCCTACGTTAGCCCACCTGTAGGCAGTGACTAAGTCGGACAGGATCAGAGAGCATGGAAAGAAATTCCGCCGGTGCCGCATCTGTCATAGATGAGAAGACAATCTCGGCACGATTGTCCGAGGAAAATGGCATCAAGGACAACTGCGACGACAACTACCAAAACAGAGGGGGTGCCCCAGCCGATCGCCGAGAGGCCAAATTGCGTTCAGCATCTCGCAAGCCAAAGAGATTCCGAGTGAAGCCAGCCGTTGCCCCAAAAGCCCAGCAAGCTCGCGAGTGCCACAACAACGTCGAGAAGCAGTACCGGGCTCGTTTGAAGCTGCGCTTCGAGAAGTTGCTCACGGTACTGCAAGCCTCACGGCGGGAAGACGAGAGGCCAAGGGAGGCAAAGTCTTTGGAAACGAACTATTGCTTCAGCAGAGGCGACATTCTAGATGCTGCGAGGCAACGCATTTCGGCTCTGGAGGAAGAAAACAAACGGCTTTCATGCAAAATTCAAGAGCTCAGTCAGGCTTGGATGGTTGGTTAGGAGAAGTCAAGTCTGGATAAAAGCCTCCTTGACTTGAGGTTGCGTGGTCTGTGATTTATAGTCTGCGTGTGCACTAGACTCGATAATTAAATTGATGAAGGGTCAAGGACATCACTTACTGGGCTTTGTATAGGATAGTTAATTGACGCAACTTTGTCAACCAGCCATACGTAAAGAATGCCCTTTTTAGCTTGTGTCCTGTAGATAAACAGCGAGTAGACCGAGGAGGTGTCAGTACCTGTTGCTTGTGACATGAATCTATGGTCGGTTGATACACCATCAGGGATCAGATAAAGCAAGAGCTCCCGTCTGGAACAGAAGTTGCACACACCCAAGGAAAGTGCTGGTATATGATGGAAAGGGCGTAAGAACTAGCAAGTTGATCACCGCAACCAAATAGGACCGGCGAGCAATTATGCGTTGACATTTACGACATTTACAGTTGTCTCATGCTTGAATGCAACGTTCAACTTACCCCACTACCAGACCCTGACACTTGACTGCCCTTATGCTAGCAGATCGTATGTATGGTAGTAAAGTCTGAGTTATTAGGGTCCAAAACTAGAGTCTAGGGCTCAGAAGACTAAATGTGGCACGAAATAAGGCAAGGAGGGTTCTGTCATGGAACAAGGCAGAGTGAAAGAAGACTAGGCTAGATATGAACAAGAAGTTGCATTGTGGCCACAGACTTTTGTTTAACGTACAACGTCTGCAACTTTACCACTTCGTTATCCTAAAGTGATCTCTTTTGGGGTTCACCAGTCAAGGCGCGGAAAGAACCAGGATAGCCGGGCCTTCAATGCATAAATGCAGGAGTCGCAAAACGGACATTGAATGTGTATAATGCAAGTCTACACCTGCCCTAATATAGAACTATCATCTGCCCGATGACTTGATACATGCGCTTGGCTTGGCCGCTGCAACACAGGCTTGGGCGATGTAAATTGAAATGCGCATATGGGGCATGTATCATGTTTCGCTAGGTACCACGTAGCAATGCAATCTGAGTGGAAGGTATGCTCACACGCCAGGTGACGAACCATACCAGTATCCTCAATACTCTCTAGACAGATGGCACTAAACAGGGAGGTGAGTGACCAGTCAAATGCTGCTAACAATAACTAAGGAGTCAAGAGGATATACCATATCGTGCCCGAACTCAGCATCGCCCAAGAGACGTGCGCTCCGTCTGTATACTCCCGTCTCATCTCTTTGCTTGTCTTTGGGGGAGCAATAGCATCTAGATGAGGTAAATCTCTGTCTTTAGTGCTGGTAGGTTCCGTCGATACAGGTCCCCTGGAGCTGCTGGACCCTTCTGTGCCTGCAGTCCTGCCATATCTAACTAACCCGTATAATGTGTATTGCTATTAGGCGACGAATTAAGTATCAGTTTCTACTAAGAAAGGCATACCTGGGAATACACATGTGAAACAAAACCACCACAATCAAAAGTGACATAGTCATGATGACTAGGAGCCATCCCAGTAGTGTATGGTTTGAATTTTGATTATCAGTGTTCGGAGAAGCGGGAGTAGTATTGCTTATTGCAGGCATGGCTTCTACGTGTAGGGCGAATCAAACGGTCTGCGCCCTTCAAGCAAGGGCACAAAGGGCAGCCAACAGGGTCTATGTGCTAAAAATGACTTCAAACATTGTAGGTCCTGTCTAACCTGACCCTGCATTCTTAGTTCGGGTCAAGAGCGTGGTGTTGTGCTCTCGGCTGGATCCGCCCTATGATCTGATGGACATGATCTGTACCATTACGTCACCATCTCGCCACATCATCCTTCAGTATGAGTCAAAGAGGCCGAAGTCTCGAATCTCCCGCCTTAAGTGCGTCTCGTGTCCAGAACCTAGTTTAATGGCTGGCGGGTGCGAGAAACCCATCCTTTTCTTTCTGGATGAACACCAGCTACCCAGAGTTTCACCATGTAGTCATCCCGTGATACCAAAAAGATGTGCATAAGATTAGGTTCTTGAGACATAAAGGCATGTATGGTAACGAACATATATCACCCACCCCGCACATCAGAAACTGTACAATTTTTTCCCCATAAAACTACATCCCATATACAAACACCTGACTCAAATATCCTTACACAGACCAACAGCCGAGGTTATATGTTCTTCGTCATGTCGAACAGTCCAGAGCTACTATACCACATTATTCTGACGGTCATCGATTACCATGTCGATCCTTCCGGAGCTAAACGATCCACCTACATCCTCGGCACTTATGCTACCCTCGAAACCGCCAAGAATTCCGCCTTCATGGTCTTGGACACGCTGCACTACAAACCCGAGGACTTTGTTGAATATGCCGTCCACTCAAGCAGCACCGGAGAATGGGATCATGGCGACGGCGTTCTCGTCTACGCCAAGGCGCCTGCTGGCCAAGTCTTCTTGATCTCGATACAAGCTACTCCCAATGACGAGAAGCTACTGATGGATTCCAATGGCGGTATATTCGTGCCGAAAGGGATACCGTCGTTGCATTATGTCATGCAGACAACGATTGACTACAACAAGGACCGTACGGGCTGTGTGCAGGAGATTCAGATTGAAGGGACGTTTGTTCACCAGGCCGACGCCTATGCAGCAGCCCGTAAGTTACTCGATCCTCTTGACTATGCAGACTATGATACACCGGAGAAAATGGCCGACGAGTGGCCGTTTGGGGAAGAGGTGGTTGCCCATGCAATAGCGGACACTGGCCAGAATACCATCGTTGAGGTGAAGACTGTCGCTGGTGCCCATCATAAGCATGGGAAAGGCATGTGACGGGAGGTGATGTATCGTTGCTGCGGGTGTGAGATCCAAATTGGCTAAGGGTTTTTTTTTCGCTTCCGTCCTTTCCACCGAAAAAAATGAAGTTAGCTGTTGAGGAACTGGTCGTCAAGTAAATCACTCAAGCTTTCTTCATGGCTTTCTTTAAGTATTCGCTGCTTCAGCTGCCTGAATGCAAGTTGTTGTCAACGAAGAAATGTCAAATAACACAGGATACACATATTAGGTTGATGCATGGGGCTGTTGGTCTCTCAAACGGTCCATCACTGGCTTGAGATTTAAGCTAAGGTAGCCAACATCGGGATATCATTAAATTGATCACTGATTTTTCCAGAGGCTGGAACTTCCAACGCTATCTAATCGGTGTAGCTGGCATCTACTATTACTAGGCAGCAATCACGTAACCTCAGCAATTTGAGGTTGAGTGGCTATGTCCTCAAAGCTTTGGTCAGCCCTAGAGCAATCGTTTTAGTATGGGTTGAAGTTTTTTTATTAGAATCTCTAAACTTTAAGTATTAGTATATTAATGAAATGAGCATATTATGAGATGACCCTTACGTCATTAGCAGTATGCAGATATGAGCCTTATGTGCCAACTAACACCACGATGGCCATCCGCTAAACTCAATTTCAAGCTACAAATCACTTTCGAGTACCGTGACATGCTTTGTGCCCAATGAGTTCACGCCACGTTGCTAGTGGCATATGTCACTTGTTTCCATTGTGTGATCAACTCTCGGGTGTACGATGTATGGTATAGAGGCACTGGCATCTTATCCCTGGTCAAATCTTCGCCTGAATACTATGACCCCGGCTCTTATCTCCGTTAATAAGGTTTTCTGCACTCTACCCCGTTACTCAATGGAATATCAGTCTCGGTAGCATGACGTGTTGGGAGCAGAGTAAGACCAGTTGAGTAGATATGTCAGTCACCACCACATCCACTTTTCTTTTTTAAACTTTACGACATCAGATCACCCCAACTGAATTCTGTCATGTGAATGGCGCTTTCGGACAACCACGACACTGGATAACTGTTTTTAAGCATGCTTTCTCTATACATAAGGTAAGTACATTGCTAATAGCGATCATATGATTCTGTTTGCTCCATATGCCATGCTGAGTTTATGTGCTTGTCGTGTGCCTCTCCAATCTAGAATCATGCCCCAAAATCTCGCTCAACTTACTATCCACAATCTTTAATCCATCCCAACTAGATCTCGAAAAAACGCTTAGTAAACAGCCTTTACAAGGAAGTTATAGGGAGTACGAGTACTTTCAACCAAGCCATATTGGACAGAAAACTCGATAATGTCGGAACAGAATCAACCACTTCAACGGGAAGAGCTCAAAGCTCGACCCTACCGAGCTGCTTTCCCTAATGCTGCAACGCAGTACCAACCTTTAACAGCTGAACCTGGCCCTATTCTGACCCCAAAAGCCTCGTCGACCGGTACGGAAAGTGGTCTACCAATCCCTACTTCCTTGGAAGAGCCCTCCCATCTCAACGATGAATCTCCTTCCGAGTTTCATGCTGAACAGTCGGGTCGACCTAAGAGCCTTCGCCCTTTCATTCTTTCCATCATGGCCTTCAAACATGGTCGAAAGTTCTCCAAGACGACTTCGGCACATCGCAAACGGCGATTAAGTAGTGCTGCTGAGAAGGAAGGTCAGTTTGGCCCGTCTCTCACGGTAAGCTATCCTTCATTGTTGGATCAATCATTGTGTTAATCTCGACCCGCGCGTCAGAGGCTATACCTCGGCATATCAGCTGCTTTCTCAAATGACCAAACTGCACTCATTGCTTTAGCCATCAACGATGGTGTCTACCTCACCGACTTCTCCGTCAAGCATCTTGACCTCAGCGACAGTCAAGAGATCGGTCGAGATGCCATTGCAGACTACGTCCTCAAGGAGGTTGAGGATTATCAGCATGAGAATTTTGCTAAGTTCATCGGAGCCGGTCTACCAGCTACGCTTGGACGTGTAAGCAAAACGCTATGCTCTCGCTTGTGGCTAGATCTGGACATCGTTCCGATTGTAGTACTTGCTGAGCGAGAGGTTGAGGATGAAGAGGACAGGAAGAGCGAGAAGGACTTCTGGAATGTGAAATGTGTTGACGAACAGGCTGATTCAATGGTTCGAAAATGCGTCATGTTAGTAGACAACCTCAAGAATGGTGAACTTTACCACTAATCTCACCTTAGGCACTTTGGTCCCTCGCAAGCTCCTCTGCTACAAGTTGGCTTTCGCGGTTTTGTCCAGACTGATGTTGGATTTCGGGCCTATTTAACGACTCTTCAGAACTACAAAGACACATGTGGAACCTCCACCTGGGAGACTATGATGACCTATGCAGAGAAGCTACGTCGCAACAAGACTCGTATCGCATTTTTCAGTTCTACTCCACAAGGTGGCGGCGTGGCTCTGATGCGTCATGCGCTAGTCCGCTTTGCGCGTCGAATAGGGGTCAACCTATCTTGGTACGGTAAGCATTACTTGAAAGCGAGGGATATGATCTAATAGATGTCTTGTCAATGTTGCTGATTGTTGAGATAGTTCCCAAACCACTCCCTACTGCCCTCAGAATTACCAAGAATATCCACAACGTTCTGCAGGGAGTGAGTCCCCCCAGCCAGCGCATCACTGCTGAGGAAAAGAAGGCCGTCATCCACTGGATTACCGAAAATGCATATCGATACTGGCTCTCGGAGTCCGGCCCACTACGCCCAGTGGAGGAAGGCGGTGCTCATGTCATAATTGTAAGTGTCCTTCTTGTTTTACGCTTGATTGTTCCAGTTCTTCCTCATTAACTCTGTGCAATTAATTTATTGGTAGAGTTCGCATTGACTTTTGCACAACAGATCGATGACCCACAAATGCCAGGTTTAATTCCTCTCATTAAAAGGATTACTCCGGATCGTCCAGTTCTATATCGCTCTCACATCCAAATCAGGAGTGACCTAATTGCCAGAGACAGCTCGGCCCAGGCTGATATTTGGGAATTCTTGTGGAGCAATATTCAACTGGCGGATATGTATATCAGCCACCCAATTCCTGCATTTGTTCCTCATACAGTCCCCAGAGCAAGAGTAGCTTATCTGCCAGCTACTACGGATTGGCTCGATGGTTTAAACAAGCCTTTAAGAGACTGGGATGTTGGATACTATGGAAACATCTACAATGCTAGTTGCCACGCACAAAAGATGTGAGTGCATACAAAACTGTTCCTAGCACATTGAGAAACAAGGCTGCTAATTTTAGCAAAGGACCGAACTGCACTGGCCTGCGCGCAAATACATCATTCAAATTGCACGGTTCGATCCCTCAAAGGGTATTCCGACGGTGGTAGATTCATATGCCGAATTTCGCCGCCAATGCAAAATGGCCGACATTGAGGATACTCCTCAGCTTGTCCTGTGCGGTAACCAATCTGTTGATGATCCTGACTCTAGTATTATCTACGACCAGACACTAGATCAGATAATGTCGTTATGCCCTGAGCTCATGAAGGATATCAGTGTAATGCGTCTGGAACCAAATGATCAGTTACTCAACACACTGATTTCTAAAGCCCACGTTGTCCTCCAACTCTCAACTAGTGAGGGATTTGAGGTGAAGGTTTCAGAAGCATTGCATGCTGGTCGGCCAGTCGTTGCGACGAAAGCAGGCGGTATCCCTCTTCAGGTCAAGGATTCGATTAATGGATTCCTTGTTGAGCCTGGCGATTGGAGGGCTGTTGCTTATCACCTCATGAACCTGTTCACTGATGATGATTTATACGAAAGGCTGAGTTGTTCCGCAAGGACGGGCGTGTCTGACGAAGTTGGCACAGTCAGTAATGCCTTGTGTTGGTTCTACCTAGCTTCCAAGTGGAGGGATCTTGGAACTGAAAAATACGACAAGGCCGTTCTACAGCCCAATGAGAGATGGGTTTACGATATGGCGAGGGAAGAGGCCAATTGTCCATACTCTGCTGATGAGGAACGACTACCACGTCGTTCCATCGAGGCTAAGAAGACCACTCACGAGGATCTAGTTCTCCCAGCTAGAATGTTATGAACTGGATGTAGAAACTTTAAGGATATCTCTAAATTGAACATGGTGGAACGTATTCACAATTAATAGGCCTATAATTTTGATTGCAACCTTAACCGGGTGCCTAGAATGCTTTATATACTTAAGGTCAACAGGTGATGCGACACGATGTACATATGTATATGCCTATACCATGCATCTACACTGTGGTGAAACCCATGTTAAGAAGACCTCTATTATGTTGTACATGGTGCAGGCATAGAAACAGTTAACAATGACTCAATTGCAAATAAATACATGGTTTTAGTAGTGGAAGTTGATCTGACAATTTCGCTTCCCGGGGTAAATAATGTCACTAATAAAGCCCACCATCCACGTAGTTCGCAACATGATCAGGAGGTTTCTTTCTCCATGGTAGTAAATGATGCTAAAAAGCCATAATCGGGGGCTCAACCGCACCCCTAGAACAATAATTCAACGCCTTGGGTCGCAACAATCTGTACGGGTTCTATGTGATTCAACATCTTGCCCTAAGGACATGTCATAGCCTTTCTGATGTATTATTAATTGGTGCCGTTAACTTGACAGCTTGCTGGTCAATCTGCAAGTTTAACAGACTACCTTGTCGGAAGCGTGGAGGACTACAATGTCGCGACGGCCGGTATCGACTCTCGGAGTTATTCAGCAAATTATAGCCGGCAACAAACACTAATCATACACACAAAATGAGTAGTCATAATGAGATCATGGGGGACGTATGGCGGATAAGGTTCAGTTGATTGGCTGCGATTAAAACTTCATGTAACATCATTATCATATGATAGTTCACAGCACTGTGGGAAACGAACTTTCATAATGCGCTACCATGCGGTACCCCTCTACCGATAAGACCCCTCCACCGATAAGACCCCTCCACCGATAAGACCCCTCCACCGATAAGACCCCTCCACCGATAAGCAAAAAAAAAGTTTCCCCATACAAACTGCTATTTTTCGGCCACCTTGCAAAGAGTCACCTGAAATACGAAAAACAAATTGATTGCTGTTTATCGGTACATAATTACAAGCAATTTAATATCCTCTTAGCCTCTTGACTGCGCGGCCTGCGCGAGTTCGTGTGACAAATAATTCCTCTGCCTCCGAATTTGTGCTTACATCATCTTCTGCTCCTCCTACCTCGATTACATCCTCAACAGCCTCTGTCTCTGCAGTTGCCTGGCTTGTCTTAGGAATTGTTTGACCAGCCACTAAAGCTTCGGCTAATGTCATAAACTTCCTGTTGGGATTCGGTACTGCCTTTCTCTTCTTGCCTCTGCTTAACCGCCTAACTTCCTCCTCTAAACTGGCTACTCTTGTACTTAAGGAGGCAATCTTTGATTCTTGAGCTTCAAACCCTTTGGATATCACTGAATAGCGTCTTCTTGTCGATGGGGTCTTATTCTTGCCTAGATCTCTGACATGGCGGCTGGTCTTTGGAGTGTTATCAGAGTCGACTTGCCTGTCCTTGTGGCCATCTGATGCAGGCGTCACTTCCTTCTTCTCTGGTTGAATTTCTGGGTGTACGAGTGCTTTACGTCGTGAAATCGGCCAGTTTCCGGTCACTCTCCAGCCTGAGAGGATGTTTTTCTTCGTCATGCCCACTTCCCTAGCCTTGGCATATGCCTTAATGAAGTTAACCTTATCCACCGGCGCAGAATCAGTCAGGCTCGTCAGCTTTTGGAGTTCTTTGCGATAGGCAGCTTTAGAAGCATTGAATATGCCGTTGTCAAGTGGCTGTAGGCCGTGAGAGCAGTGAGCTGGTAAGTAACAACAATATACGTTGTTCAAGAAACACGTAACCATCCACTCATCTTAGATTTAGAGTCAACAACAAATTTGATTAACTTGATTCAAAACAGCTAGACACGTACAGATACATGGCTTCTATGTCCATCCAATATAATGAGTCTCGCGTCAGACTCGTCCTCTGGTTGAGTCTGGGGGAGGTAGACCTCCTTGAGCCACTCGACTGCGATATGGTTGTCCGTCCAGCCGTTCTCGGACGTGATATAATGCCAGTCAGCTACTTGCTTGAGCTCATCGACAAACCACTGTTGCTGAAGCTCTTGGCCCTTGAAGATAATTCCGGGCTTCAGAAGATGGCCAGTTGCTGTGACGGCCTCGATAAAGCTAGTCCAAGCGCGGGACTGGGAGCCTTTGAGGAAGGCCTTCCTCTTGGGATCGCTGCTGCCGATAACCAAACAGTCCAAACCTAGATTCGCAATGGATCAGCTACATTGATGGCCAAATCGACAGAAACTCACCAAACCCTGCCATGATACCGCCCTCATCAACGTTGACTGTGTTTTCAGGTTTGATCCAACCACATTCGCTCTCCCGGATATCAAAGTACCAATTGACAGCGGTCGGGGTAAAGCAATTGAACCTAGACGCCTCCTGGCGTTTGCCTATCTTTGTCTTTATTGATGGATGCCGTTTCATGAACCTGGCTAGCCAATGTACACCGATAGGCTTTTCCCTTCCTTGTTGTCGTAGGAGGACAGTGACGGTGGCGCGAACTTGATTATGAGAAGGGGCATAGCCTAAGGCCTCTTGTCGAAGTATCCAGGCAACCAATCTGGACTCCTGAGACTTGGATAACAACTGGGCAGGATGGGTGACCTCAGACTTTGGTAGTACTCCTCTTAATCTGTCTGAGAGAGTCGGCTGAGGGATGCCATGCTTTTGCCTGGCTTGGTTCTGGGAGAGGCCGTTTTTGGTGACATCTAATATGGCTTCAATAACGTCATCCTCTGTGTAACACGCTCGAGTCATTATTCAAGGCAATTATGGAAGATTGGTGTAGATAGAGAACCTAAAAGTCATGGGAAGGACTATTCGAAGATAAGGCATTAATGGGGGTTTTACATTGGTGCCACACTACCATACCGCTTATATGACGCAAAAAAGAGTAGCATAATACGAAACAACATGAAACTCCCATTGAGACACAGCTTGTTTTATGTAAATAGCTTCAATCTTTGGCCAAGCACCGTTCAAGTGAAATTGGGCATTTTGTATGAGGAAACTTTTTTTTTGCTTATCGGT
>LBNR01000109.1:0-22060 GCA_001262555.1 Fusarium nygamai
ATCGTAGTGAATATCGGGACGGATCTCTGGGTGAGCGTAGAGCCTCTCTTGCGCAAAGGATGGAAACATGAAGTGATCTGCAGGTGATTCAATAAGACCAATGGTGCCATCGTAGCCAGAGGCAATAGAGGGGTTGGTGGCAGGAGTAGATGCGTAAGAAAGGTGGGCCGAGACGGCGTGGACGGTACGGGGAGACGAGGGAGCAGATGATGAGTTGGATTCGGAGGAAGACTTAGAAGCAGGCTTGTAATGCTCGCTCAGGTGAGAAGTGGTGCAATATGGCGAAATCGAAGAGGTGAAGTTGGAATGAGAAAGTGAGCGTCGCAGGCCGGACGCGGCGAAATAACCGTTGTCGTCCGATGAAAGAACGGCAGCCATGATTAAGTTTGGCGCGTACCGGAGGGGTACGCAGCGTAGCCGGGTGTTGCTGGTGTTGGTGCTGTGAGTGTGGATATGTACGATGAATGGTAGTCTAAACCTGGTCGAGATGTAGGCGACGTTAAAGCGATTGAGCCCTCCCCAGGCCCAGTTGCGGTGACGAATTTCGTGAGGATCCGATAAGACTGGCCAAGTCTGGTCTGACCTGGCACTTCGGCTACCGGCTTTATAGCGGATGCCTGCGCCCGCTGTGATGGTATTGGGTAAGCGGTTACAGTGGGTGTTTGGCGTAGTAGTTGTTAAGCACCCCCAGGTTTGATAATGTCGAGAATCGGGAGGAGGAAGACGAAGAGAGTCGGAGGGCGAGATAAAAATAAATAAATAAAAAAAAAGACAAGTGGGAAGAATATATAAATGAAAAAGACGATAGATAGAGGGAATGGGGGGTCGCGCGATGAGGAGGAAATGGTAAAATAACGCTTGGGTTTGGCTTTTGGAAAGTGCAATCAATGGGAAGGAAAAGAGAGTGGGGGAGATAAAAAGACACAAAGAAACGGCCTTATTTTGAGACTACAAGTCAAATTCAAGCAAACTTAGAATATAATGGTACTGTAGAGTATATAGATAACCGAAAACATAACCGAGGAAACGAAAAAGTCTAAACAGATGAGGGACCGGCGAGATGATTCTAAAGGGTGTACAACTAGAGACAATGCTTTCAGTAGGTAGGAGTAAGGAGCGATTACGAGAGAAGGGATGAGGTCGAGATCGAGGCAAGAAAGACATGGAAAGAGAACTCAGTCCGGTAAGATTTTACACTTGCCCCAGACGTAGGGTTGATTAGGGACATCCTTCCAGTCCAATGCTACGGAGCAAAAGTTCGTTATCAAGCCATACAATTCAGATGCGCCTGTAAATATCATATAAGGTAGTACATAAACTCACGCCATTACAGAAGGTCGGTTGATAATTGCATCTTAGGCATTACAGCAACCTGCTTTGTACCGAATTGCTACTCTGTAAAACGAGGTACAAAGCATCAAAGAAGGGAGGCATGAGGGGGTGTCTCTGAAAAACGTGAAAGGTTCCAGCGTGGCCTTCGAACTAACATGGGGCGCAAGCAAGAGGGGAGTGTTATGAAAATGAAAGTCCCGAGACAGGTGACGACGTTTCTATCGTGGTAGTAAAAAAGTGCCGTGCACACGCGTCTGTATGTGTCTGTGTGTTGGCCAAGGTTCAATTCATTGAAAACAACGTGATTCCAAGTGAGCTCGTTTTTCCCCCTCGATGGTAGGGAGAACATCAATTAGAAACGCGAAACAAAACTTCTGCTCTAGATAATTATTCTTAGCCAATCGAGAAAGCATTTCTCCAACAATGCCGCGAGCCAGCCATCCATAATAAATACCATTTATCAAGACAAAAAGGACCCAATGCGGAATACAGCTCATCCCTTGAATTATGACCCGTTCTGACTTACCCGTTGAAGCTTGCGGCGCAGGTCAGAGAGGCTCAAACCTAGACGGCGAGACAATGAACCAATGAAAGTATCATTTTTCTATTACTGCCCGATGACAGAGGCTGTTCACGCCTTTCCTTTGGTAGTTAATGCAACGTGATGTGATAGTATGCGGACCAAATGGCGCGTGTTGCCCTTGGAAACTCCACAACCACACGTTGCTTTGGCAAACGTTTTTTTCTGATGCCCTCCCGCAATGGCATGCCTCACCTAAATGCAGGGCTCTGCCTTGACCATATATGACTTAGACGACGTCATTATTTGTCGTTTTGTGCTCGAAATTGTTCGTCTTTTGGCGTGCTTAGTGTGGCGTCGTGCCCTACCCTTAATCACGAAACTCATACACAAAATTCCAGTAACCCCAGCAAAAAAACATTTTTCGCAGCCTTGGCTGTACCAATGCACTGTGCTGTCCTTATTCTAATTATAGGTAGGGGTGAGAGAATTGTTAAGAGATCCAGAAAACAAACTCGGAGTCGACCATGGCTATTCTCGTCGCTGCGGTTAGACATAAGAAACCTAAACTTCTGGAGAAAAGGGTCGTTAACTACTAAGCGCAACTATCCGCGATAATATTGGCGGGCGCCGGGAATCAACCCGGAACTCTATTGGCGCCAGAGAACTCAATTCTTTGGGGGTCCAAGCACTATGATAGCGGGCTTTTTTTTTAGTCGCTGTACATGTAAGAAGACTAGCACCTGTGGACGTGCGCTTGCCTTCTCGTCTCTAGTGCTAGGTGCATAATACTTCCGAATTGCAAAGGGGGTTCATTCACCTCGTGCCTGGCCAGAAGCCAACTAGAATCTTAATCTAACTTCCGTGCTATTTCTGTTATCATTTAGACGTACAGCCTCTGAACTTCGGTTTAAATCACCATCTGCATACCGGCTTTCAGTCATTGTGTCCAGCGCCTTATCGTCATGTCCCTGTAAGTATCTCATACCAGCAATAGACCAGACGTGTCTCAACCATATCAGCTGAGGTGCATCTCCAGTGCCGTATGTGGCTCCGTAGCTTTCTCGGCAATGCTCAATACGCTCGTTACATCACAGAAATGCACCCCCAAATTGCGGTGTTGTGGCTATTGTGACAAGGTTGCAGCATTCCTGGACGCCAGATTGCTTTTGATGCGATAACGAACGGTACGGCCCGTGCGGCCTTTGTGGTCAACGTTTAGTTGCCTCAAGGATCGACATTTCTCCATAGCAGACTGGAGGAGAAAACCTCTCGATTAGGGTAGCCTATTGATACTGTGCTGTATCCCTGTTCATCTCTTTCTTGGCCGAGTAGCCGTGCAGATGGTTCCAGCTCACGTCCGGGGTTGATGCTCCCGACCCACGCAAGATCAGTCTCAAATTTCAGCTCGTTAATCGTCATAATGACATTCCGATATCCCTGATTACATTCCACGATGGAGACTAGGCTATAGTCGAACCAATCACGAGCATTGGCAATTGGCAAAGAATCATCCGGTTCACTGGTTATTCCACAGCCGATGTAATAAGGCATTCAGGGGTAATGTCTGATGACGGTTGCCACATTCAAGGCTTTGAGAATTGGGCTTCTGCCACCTAGGATGCTTGGGCCTAGTACTTATGTATCTATGTATATTTTTCGTCTGGGGGGGCTCCTTGCGACTCCCCCTTCCCGTCACACTAATCTTAATATAGCTTAGTTCACCACCTTGGGCTTTTTTTCCCTATTAGATCAATGCCGACGCGCTCCATGATCGCGTTCTTCGGCGACCGTGATCCAGCTGGACGCTCTGAACCAGAAGGAATGGAGTCTACAGCGCCCTCCACGAACAACGTTGACATGTTATATTCCTCAACACTTGCAGTGGCTTCTTTAGCGACGCCAGCTCCCAGCCTGCAAGAAGTGTTGAGACAGTGTGGCTAAGGTGGTCCGATCTGCTGGTGGCTAGGATGTGGATATTAATAGTATTCCATCATATGTCAACTCAATCAATCAATCACCCCAATCAAATCAATCAAACTGTCGAATTCTTCCTTTTAACCAAATCGATTCATGCCTTTCGTAAGTTGAAATAATTAATATATAACAAATGCACCATGCAATCGTCTATCAAGGCGAAAATTCAGATCTTCCGGGACCACTACCCTATACTAGATAATCATAGATAGAGGTCTACTTTCTAATAGCTATGGGTCAGCCCTAAAATCAAGTAACTACTATTATATTCTAATATATAGCCCTACTATAGGTATGAAATCTAAAACGCGTTTCCCAACTATATCACATTACCAAAACAGCCCCTTTTACATATACTTTTTTTAAATTTCATCAGCAAAATTTCAAATTCGCCGCTCTCCCTATCGCCAGCTGGCTTTTGTCAGACATTACGTGTATTCGGTCCATTGATTCAGATCGGTATATTCATGTTGTGTTCTGTTGAAATCTACCCCTTAGAGGTTTTACCATTTCGGTTGTAATCTTGAAGTATCCCTGCTTGCACGTGAAACCCCAGCACCTGTTCAACAGCTTTCCGCCAGCTACATTAACGCCTTGCCCTATACCTCCCTCTTCCATCTTCTTACAATTGCCTTACCTAAAGACGGTTGCTAAGCAGTTAGAAAAGGCAATTATTGTAGCTTTACCTCCTAACCTAACTATTAAAGATCTGCCCAAGATTACCTAGAAAAACCGTCGCTTTATCTAAGAAGATTCGCTGGCTTGAAAAGGTGCAAAGGGAAGAAAGAGCTGGATTAGGTTGCATGGGACCTTGTCGAACTGAACTATCAAGATCAACCGATATGTCATGTCTGGTGCTGCAATCGATGTGATATGAAAGGCGCAGTGGAGTTCTTGGTGCAAGCCATATCTTCTGCAGCAGATTATCTCTAAAAGTATATACCTAACGTACATGATAAGCGAAACCAACGGATAAGCGAAACCAACAGCATACTGTGCAGCAAAAAATAGCTTACCCTATAATATTTTATAATTTAAATAAAATAGCTAAAATTGTAGAAAAATTATTTTTTAAACTAGTATAGTTAATTATAGTTAGAAGTATTTTCTATGGATTTTTAATTAATTTTATCTATATAGAAAACCTTAAAATACAGTATATTTTACAGTGTAAATAGACTTTAAAGTTTATAGCTATATAGGAATTTTTTAAAAATTCAAAAAAATTAAAATAGCTTATTTTGAGACTTGTTTATAAGCTATTAAATTCTTAGCTATTTTAAGCATAATTTGAATTTTTAAGAATTATTTAAAAAACTATCTTTAAGGTGAAAAGTGGTCTGTTGGTCTCGCTTATCTGTTGGTTTCGCTTATCATGTACGTTATCCTATTTAATATTATTTATAAGATACCTAGTAGCTAACAAACCTGTATAGAGCTTACTGGATTACCCTAGTTAGCTAGTCTAGTAAGCTAAGTCCTAGGAATAAAAGTGCTATTAATATTTATTTTAATATAATACCTAAAAGGCATTAGATTAAATAGAGTATTATATTATATTAAAAGCGAAAATAAAAGCTATATAAGAACTAAGTATTAGGTTTATTATTAATAGTGATATACTATTTACTATCTTTAAGTATAGCTTCCTTTAAAAGATCTTTAACTATTTTAATAGTAATTTAGTAGTCTAAATAGTGTAGAGTAGTAGCTCTATTACTAGAGAGATATACTGGCTCTTTAAAGTAAAGCAAGATACTAAGGCAGTGCTCTGTAATACCTTGACAGCAGTATATATTAGCTTTGATCTCTGGATGTTACTGAATTGCTTTATAATTATAGCTATATTTATATACTTTATTAATTAACTAGGGCATTAGTAGTCCTATCTTTTAGCTTTATATTGCCAATCTAGTACTTATAATAGTAAGAATCTTGCCAGTTCTCTTATTGATATTATCCTTAAATAGGAGATTAAAGGGCGAGCTGGCTATGCTATCTCTGATAATATGGCGGCAAATGATACTTGTCTATACCATATATACCAGCAGCTCAATCCATCGATAAGGCCTGTTAATATAAAGGCTCGTCGGATGCGATGCTATGGGCACACGCTCAATCATACTTGGGCATTGTAGAGTAGAGGGAGTTCTACCCACTTCTTTACCCTACCCAGGTAGAGAGGTGGTCTCCTCTACCCTACTCGGGTAGCATATGAACTCACGTGAGAGGTCATAATATATTGAGCAGAATGAATGAAATTAGACGACTCGTCAAGGAATTCAGCATCTACAATCTTAATCTTATTAGATGATAAGATCTAATTGACCAATCGGGAGTGGGTAGAGCTCTCCTTACAATGCCCAAGTATGCAAAAGACAGCCATCTGCAGTCACGGCTTCGATAAAGCTAGTCCAAATGCGGGACTGAGAGCCTTTAAGAAAGGCCTTCTTGTTCGGATCGCTACTACCGGTAACCAAGGAGTCCAAACCTATATTCACAGTTTGTCGGTAAGTTTATAGTAAGTCAATAGTAAAAAAAGGCGGGTCCTTACTAAATCCCGCCAGGATACCGCCTTCGTCGACAGTAACTGTGTTCTCGGGCTTGATCCATCCATACTCTCTTTCGCGGATATCGAAGTACCAATTGACGGCCATTGGAGTAAAGGAATTGAACCTCGATGCCTCCTGGCGCTTTCCCTATCTTAGCCTTGGTAGCTGGATGGCGTTTCACGAATATGGCTACCCAGTGTACACCGATAGGCTTTTCCCGACCTTGTTGTCGTAAAAGGGCAGCGACGATGGCGCGAACTTGACTGTGAGACGGAGCATAGCCAAGGGCCTCTTGTCTGAGTACCCAGCTGACTAATCTGGTCTCTTGGGTCTTTGATAACAGCTGGGCGGGATGGGTGACCTCGGACTTAGATGGTAGACATCTTAAACGGTCTGAAAGAGTGGTCTGAGGCATGCCATGCTTCTGGGCAGATTGGTTTTGAGAGAGGCCGTTGTCCGTGACATCCAGCATGGCTTCAACAATTTCACTCTCAGTATAAAAGTCTCGGGGCATTTCAAAGCCGGTTTTGTGGCTTGAAGGTAGATGTAAGTCCGATAAAGGCTTGAGAAAGTAGAGTCGTAAGAAAGTCATCCATAGCGATTTTACATTGTTGGAATACGGCCAAGCCACTTACGTAACCTGCAAAGTTATGCCATAGTATTAAAGAACGGCAAATTCCCAACCGAACCGACTCCTGCACGTAAATATAACTTAAATACCGACCGAGAAATGAGTAATTGACAAAAGCATTTTGTATGGGGAAATTTCATTTTTGCTTACCGGTGAAGGGGTCTTACCGGTGGAGGGGTACTGCATGGTACCGTCTACCCTTGGTACAGTAGGCTTGCAGCAAAACGTATCATGGCTTACTGTGCATAAACTTTGCTTTGTCGATATGTTCTTGAAGCAGCTTGACATGTGAAAATTGGAAGGCTTTAAGGCAGAAACTCGATATAAAAACCTGGCAATCCGTCCACCATTGAATTGCGAATCTTACAAGTTCTATAAAGAAGGCATTCCTTTCCTACCCTTACACTCCTGACCGGCAAGACCCTCTGGCATACCAAAAACCAGAGCTTGGGACACTGGCGTGTGCACGGACGCTTGCACGGACTCGTGCGCGGATGCGTTTGGACATAGTACGGGGTAGGTACACTCTAAATGTTTAATTGGATATGAGCTCCCATGAAACCTGTGAAAGGCCACTACCGTTCGTTTTATAGAAAAGGGCAGCTGACTCCAGTAACCAGACAAATTTACCTCACCCAGCGAAGCAGCAGACATCTCGGACCTAACCAAAACCCAGGTCTACTCAGGTCTATTCTATAGATGCTCCTTACCTCATCCTTGTTCAACGAGCCGTTCAGTCTCTCGTTTTTCTTCCTCGCCTGTCGGATTCTATCGCAAATCGCTGCCAAAATCCGGCCATTGCCAAGCCTGCGCTGATAACCCACCAAACTTAAGCTTGACTTATCAGCCCAAGTGATCGACACTTGCCAAAGTTCGAGCGCCGATGTTATCTCAATTTCTCAACGGCATCTCACTTTTGGGACATTAACATGGATGGGTGTCGATACCTCGTTGCTAGAGACTTGGATGAGTTAAGCCATAGTGAGTGATTACAGTCCCCTTATCCTCATGCCTATCGACAGCCACTGAAGACTGTCCACAGTACTTCAGCTGGTCCCTCAAGGTAACAACTGCATCTATTGTAACGATGGCACAGAGCTCCAATGTCCTAAGTGCTCAGACGGCGAGAGCTGCCAATTTACCGTTCCCCTCGACTGTACCCAATGTGCTACATCCGTCTGCATGCAAGATGAAGAGGCCGGATCTGACAAAGGCGGCGGCGGCCTAAACATTGGCGGCATTATTGGCGGTATCGTCGGTGGCATCGTTATGATTGCTGTCGCTACATGTCTAGTCTGGAGGTTCTATATCAGGCCTAAGAGGTCACAGACTCCCATATCTATGTACGTCGACGAAGACGTGGATCTTGTGCAAGGCTCCGAGAAGGATGCCCCCTCGAAGGGAACTCGTCCCCCATCGGCATGTACTGTTCATTCTATCGCTCCAACCGTCCTTACTCGAGCCTCCAATATTATCCAGATCGCCTACATCCCCGGTATTACAAACCGAGTGACTCCGATGCCAGCAAACGTTCTTCTTCCCCCCGTCCCTCCGATCCCCCTGCATCATGCCGAGGGCAACCGAACCCAAGGAATCGACGATGAACATTTTGTCGTCCCTAGCGACCTTCAAGACTCGGCTTACCTGGGCCTATCTGGCTACTCAGACAGAACCTCATACGCTCGCTGGAGAGCTAGTTCTTATTGGGTTAGATCCCTGTGAGTGACCGCTTGGGAGGCTTCGCACAGTTGAGGGGATAACGTCGATGTGTTAAGGCCTCCACCTCGCTATGGAAAGCTCAAACTTGACTGGCGTCGTTCAGAAGAAGCATCACCCCTGCAAGGCGATTTCTCATTAGGGAGGAAACAACTTAGTGGGGCGTCCGAGTGTCAGTATGAATGGATGAATGAGTTTATTACGCCCGGGAGGATACGCCTCATAAGACCTACAGCGTTGAACTTCGTGACATACTTTTCCGGACTTATGGTCCTAAGACCCGCAAACCTTCATCTGCTCCGACCCTTACGGCTTGCCACTCTCCCCAGGCTCGCTTGTCCCTGCGACAGACCTGGTTGAAGGCCGACTTCTCCAAGTGTTCAGCATCCCATCTTCAACAGCTGAAGCCTGGTCTGTCTACCAGAGGCTGCGCTGTGTTACTTCTTATTATCTTGTCTGGTTTGTTAGTATGTTTTCATGTCTGTGTAGCATCCAAACGGCCTGTGCTTGTTGCAAACTTCATCGCTGCTCGCACCGCTCCCAAGTTTGGGCTCCACCTGTGCCCGTCCTCTGCTGCCTTGCCTCCCAGGAAGAATGAAAGATTACCCATCATTTCCCGGTCGACAATTCGCATGCGTTCTCGTTGCTCGCCCCACCGTGGACATCGGAAGAGGAAATGGTCCACCGTTTCTTCTTCCTGGCCACAGTCGCATGTGTCCGTCTCTACTGCGCCTATCCTGTGCAGATACCTGTTGACCTGTGCCATCCCCGTTCGTAGTTGCACCAGGATGTCAGATTAGCGTCTCTTCAGGGCGTCATATAGTATGCGCGTGTGCTTGCCGGGCAGCGCCTTGTCGAGCTGCTTTGAATAGCCGCCTACGCTCTCTGGTAGCACCATGCACCGTCTGCGCTGTGCCAGTAGTACTCTTAGTCGGGTCGATCGGGCCTGGGGCGGTGGTCTCGTTGCTTTACATCCGCTATCTGTTGCCTTTCGTGCTTCGGCCTTTGTTTTGCTCCCAGTGTGGAAGACTCATTCGCCGACGATACCCAACGCATCTTGATAGTGTTACCACCCTTATCCAGTCGTTCCGCATGTCTGTAGATCTCTCGGATAGTGCCTTGCCCTGACTGCTGTCAAACTTTCGCAATCGCTTGTAGCGCCGATCGGCTTCTTGTTACAATAATCACATCTCGATGTCAGAGACCGTCAGGCATACAGCTGGGGACTACTGCTATCGCTTCCAGCTCGGCTGTGTATACTTTCTGCTCGTCTTTCGGGCCCAGAGTGGCCGAGCATTTTGCCAATACGTCATCCGCTCCTCCACCGGCGGTGTTGCGCAAAACGCCGCCCATGCCTACTATGCCGTTTCTCGCAGATGCACTCGTTGCGATGAGCACTTGTCTTATGCTGCTAGTTTCGGTCATGTCGTCGCCTGAGCCTGCATCCCCGGCTGCTTCCGTGTCTGTATCGTAATCCACTGCCACACATCTATGCCATGGTGGTAGCGCGTATGGCTCGATCGTTTCCATCCGTTCTATTCCGCCATCGTGGGCGAATGCTAGTTTCGTCAACGGTGGCAGATACCTCCGTGTATCCCTCACCCTAAATGTCACAAGCGGGTGCGTCTTCGACAGTCTTTGCATGCTGACATAGAGCCGCGTGCCCCGCCTGCGCATGACGTTCGCCGACTGGAGTAATGCCGGCTGTCGCCCCGCTTCGTCTCTGCCACTTCAGTGCTCTGTCGATGACAGCCTGAAGCCTGCTCGGTTGGCCTCTGCTGTCGGACCCGTCACCCAGGCCGAGTAGTCGTCGATAAACGCGATTGATCCACCATTTGCATCGATCTTATGCTGTACGAGGTCTGCGTTGAAGAAAAGGAACAGCACCGGTGACAAGGGCGACCCATGATGATCCCCCTGCGGCCATCGTACTGTTCATGTTTGAGACCGTGTGACTAAAATGGTCCGATCTGCTACTGGCTGGGATGTGGATACTATGTAAGGACCTGTGCTCCTCTCGAATACACGCAACTTAGAACAAACAATAACACAATCAACCCATTTTTGTTTCAACATTTCGATAGTAATTAATTACAATGAATTAGCGTTGATGAGTCGGGGGAATCGTGGGAATACCTCATGCAGGCAGCCTGCCCCCTCTAAAAAGGTCCTCCATGCCCGCTCACACACACTGATGGGGCCTTCAATACAATTTTACTGAGTAGGATTCGAGCAAAGCTTCTGCAGCTTCAAGAGTTATTATCACGCCTTGCTACAGTAGGATTCTTTTTTTTTTTTTTCTTCAAATAAAGCACTTTTTCTATCCTTGGTTCGGCAATAACTTGCTCTGATTCAGGCTGACTTCAGGTTCAGGCTCAAACGATACCGCTCCATCGTGAGGAGATGATCCAATAACCCGGCGAAATGCCTGATTGCGCTTGTCAATGAGGCCCAAACAAAATGTAAGAAATAAACGATATTCTCTCTTTGCTCTCTCGTTTTGATTCAAGTCAACGACTATTGATGAGCATAGCTGTCATGCGGGTGAACCTGTGCCCGAACTTTAGGTTGTATTTGAGCTGGGTATGAGCCAGAACGTTGAGTTACCAGTTCAAGAAGGAGAAGGAAATAAAGAGAAGGTTGATTGCAAATTCATATACCTCCAGCAAGCAAGTCTAAGTTTGTGTTGCTGTGGCGGTTAACCAGCGGAGGTTTAGGATATAGGGACATCATTCAGTATGTTGTGCTTGGTTATTTTGACGTGCTTCGAGGTAATGTTGTCGTTTTTGTTCCTACTTACGGGCAGCCTTTGCCTTGGTCAAGAACTCACGGTTGGAAAATCCGGGAATCCCCCTTCCCTTCAGGATTCAGACTGTTAGTCTGAAAGTCCTAGATTTGAAGTTCAAAGTCCTAGATACAATCATCTAGAGATATAAATCCGAGAATAACTCTCAGCTCAATAATGAACAATCAAGTTTCACAAAATATATTTTCACCCAGCACTACTGCGCAATATAAACAACACTCACCACGGCGCATAATTGCAAACCGTTTATGTTACAAAAATGTTCTCTAGTAAGTAACTATTCTTTCTTCTATCTTAGTTTATTCATCTCTTTTACTATTTCTTTTGTTTTGTTGTTATTTATCTTGTTTATTTTAACGTAATAAGATCCCCCACCACTTAAAGTATAGCACAAAAGATCACCGCTCCATACAAACCCTACCTTTTTATTTGCACCGCAATTTGGGCCATTCGCGGAAAAGAAAAAAAATCCATGGTGTGTTATTTTCTACGTGGTGTCTTATCCTGGGGGTTTCAAGATATTAAAAATTTGCATTTCTCGCTTTCTCATCCTTCGACTCTCGTATAGTTAAGAAGACTCTGTATTAGTTTACGCGCGTAAAATATCTCCAAAATGGATCGCTATGTTTATACCGAAAAAGACGTTATTGATGCTATACTCGATATGACTGAAGGTTCTCTATCGCAATACCAGGCCTCCGATAAGTACAAGGTGCCTCAACCAGTCCTCTTGAAAAGGCCTTCTGGCCACAAGAGCAGGAAAGAGTCTACCCATCCTCACCAACGTGTTTCTGCAAGTCAAGAGGACTACGTCGTTCGTTGGCTTCTGCGGCAGGAATCCTTGGGCTACGCTCTCACACATAACCAACTTCAAAGCTTTGTCAAAGCCCTCCTGCGTCAACAGGGAGATAACAAGCCATTGGGTAAAAACTGGGCTACCAGGTTCATCAAGCGGCATTCAAAACTACCTACCAAGCTTGGAAAACGCCAGGAAGCCGCCAGATTTAATGGGTTTACTCCGAAGGCGGTCAATTGGTACTTCGATATCCAGGAGAACGAGTATGGCTGGATCAAGCCTGAGAATACGGTTAATGTGGACGAGGGCGGCCTAGTGGCGGGTTTCGGTAAGTCTTCTATAAGTTCCCTATGGGCTTTTGTACGCCATAACTAATTGGTTGTCTATAAGGCTTAGACAACCTCATAATTGGGAGTCCCGACCCGAAGAAGAAGGCATTATTAAAAGACCTCCAGTCGCGCACTTGGACCTCGTTTATTGAGGCTGTCACCGCCACTGGTCGCGCTTTAAAACCGGGCATCATCTTTAAAGGAAAAGAGCTACAGAACCAGTGGTTTCTTAACGAATTCGAATTGATAGCAGACTGGCACTACATCACATCCCCGAACGGCTGGACCGACAACCATACAGCTCTCGAGTGGTTGAAAGACGTCTATCGGCCTCAAACAGAGCCTCGTGATGCATCAGATACAAGACTCATTATCCTTGACGGTCACGCAAGCCATGCGTAGGTGAGCCTTTTGGTGTTTTCGCTGCGGAGCCACCCGCTATCCCTTTGACTGGCGTAAGGCAACACCTAGGTCACGAGCAGGGATTCCAACCAATCATAAATTCACAAGCTCAAGGTACATTACGCCCCACCTAATTTAAGTGATGCCAGAAGTCCCAACATTTTCCAGAGGTACAAAGAAATACCTGGCATTGCTTACAGCCATACCGGGATTTCCGTATTTCCCCTCTGTTGCCGCTGGTTGCGGATAAAGATTTTTGCTTCGACTGTATCTCCCCAAGCCGCATCCCTTTGCAAGCCTTGCAAGCAACAGGATCTTTTTATTACGGTACCATTCATGTTGCGATGTAGGCGTAAACTCATCCCCAGTCCGAAATCTCTGTCTCGACTGACTACTAGGCTCATACTTTGCAACAAGGTCATTAACAAGACGCTGCCGCCACTCCGCTTGAGACTTCTCTGGCTTCCACCGTGGGTTCCCCCGTTGCTGCAGAATGAAGCTGTTGATCAGGGCTATTTCTAGCAGGAAGTCCCAAGCTAGGGCCCTCCAGCCGCCCTGACGAACACGGCGATCAGGGCCCCAATAGGCTCGCATTTGATCGCCTCGATCCACGGCATCCATTTCGTCGTTGTAAGTAGCAGCGATTGACGGAATTGAAACCACATTGACTGGCTCCTCACCGAAAAACTCCTGCATTGGCCGTGCTGCAGGTTGGTCTGTTGTTGGTCGTTTCCTTATACGGTCAATCCGTTCATTGCCTGTAAATACGGTGGATAAAAACAACACAAGGGCATTGCCTTTCCAAGCGATCTGGTTGACCTATCCAAAGCCGAATCAGTAAGGCTCATCTGTAAAATTTGTCTTCTTAACTGACTAGGTTATCGGCTGTTGGGATTGCTTTAAGGCAGTTAAAAGGAATACTACCAGCAGCAGTATTATCACCAGCTTTGAGCTTGATGAGCAGCCTGTAAAGACCACAGTTCCGGCGGGCTGCGCCCGTGGCTCCGTGCCCAAGCTGACGTAGCCGACGGAATAGGTTGGAAGAAGAGAATAGGTTGTCGAGAAACACGTGGTATCTGGCTTCCGGCAGCAGATTCACTAGGGCGACAACCACAGCTTGGGTCGGGTTTAGGTAAACAGTACTCTGTGGCTCTTGAAGCCGCCGTTGCTGCCGTTGGCGACGTAGTTGTGAAGGCAGTCGCCGGTAGGTGTGTCTGATACCTGCAGGCCCGAACTCCCGGCCCGGCCCGGCCTGTGCCAGAGCCACCGCAAGAAATAACCGCGTTGAGCTACAGCCCAGACTTTGAAGCCTGTGGGAGTGGGTTTAGATGGGACGGTTATCGTCTCCAAGGATATTCCTAGGAAGCGGACTATATACTTATCTAGAGCAATAGCTGTGCCTGGTTTGAAGAAAGTAGTGGATATGTGTTGTATGTGATTAAACCAGTTATCCACCCGGCTGAATGTCCGGCTGTAGAAGCTATACCCAGTAGCTACGAATATTGTTGTGTGGTCAAAGAGACGTAGAACTCGTGATAATAGCTGAAATCGGCGAAGAGACATCCACTTTACAATTGGATGACTTGGCTGGTGCTTCCCTAGCTGTGACATTCTCCAGTAGTCTTCTATTCGGTGTTCCTTGTGTATTCGCATATAGATCAAGATCGCAATCCATACGAAGATTTCTGCAACAGAGGTGGGCTTCCAATCGAGAAGCCGCGACTGTGGCTTTTGTCAATCACTGCAGCTATTTGTAAGCATCTCAAGCCGATCACTAGCCCAGCTCTTCGTATAGCAAACCCAGCTTTCTACTAGCCAAACAGGGAGAAACTGCTGGAATAGCAGCAATGGCTCTGGGGTAAAGCCTCTATCCGAAAGGACCGATCTGGAAGATGAACGGGCTCGAAATTGTAGCCACGGTCAGGAACTGGGCTATTGACTGGTCGGCATGTGTTATCAGTCGGCTGCTCACGGCGGCTATGATCCACTCTAATGAAGCTATTGTCATCATACACGTTGGCTTCTTGGCTAGAGAGTTGTTCGATATCCATGACAGTTCATTGAATGGATTGTATGTCGATTTCAGCGGGGTCGATTTCGCTGACGCTTGAAGTCACTACCATGTACCCCTGGTTGCGCGGGGCTCAGTACCAAGGTGTTGCCTTACGCCAGTCAAAGGGATAATAAGCAGACCCCTCTCTGAGGAAGGGAGGGGAAAGAGTTCGACAATACACATACAATTAAGGACATCAAGGCGCACGCGATCCGTTCAACATAAATATATTAGAATATGTTTCACACCTTAAGAATTAGGTCAGGTAGGGCGGAGTAAAGTTAGGCAGCTAGGTAGGTAGCTGACTTTTAGTGTGCATAAGGGGTATAACTTTGCGTAGGGGTCTCTACCTATGGAATTGATATAGAATATTAATCAAATCAAACAAATTAACTTTGAGCTTGAGGGCTATCAACTAAATCAGCTTTAAGGCTAAGTTGATTTGATTGACATATGATGAGCGCTGACTTCTTGACATCATCAGACGTGATTCGCCACCCTACGCTCAGTACTACGCCCCGTTACAACTGCCAACATAAACCAATTAGATTACGGTTTACTATATTGGGAACCTTGACCGTCACATTTGGTCGTCTGCGTTTCCCCAACATTGTTGGGTCTCGGGAGTTGACGTGCTCCTCCCTCACGTGGATCTCTAGGCCCCCTTTTTCGAGATACTTCAGCATCAGGTAGCTTAATTTCGGGCCTAAATCTGGCTTGGGGATATACAAGCTGCCGCCAGTTCACTGACCGACCTCAGTCTCAATCAGCAAATCCCAGTGATGGCCCGAAATAACTGGTAAGCCGTGCCTGCTGCAGTGTTCGGCCATCGAGGTTTGGATGATCCATACAGCAATCAATCCATGGCTTGTGAGCTCTCTCTGCTCAAAAAAGATGGTCTTGGCAATAGCACATCTTCAAGACTCGTATGTTCCGAATCAAAATGCTGTCATATTGATCAACCTTTCACCTAACCTATCTGAAGCATCTTGATTTTGCTGGAGTAGCGTCTAAGAATGATTCAAGATTGTTGACCCCTCACCACCCACCAACTGTCCATCGGGTAGGGCAATACTCTTTCCCTTCCCTTTTCCCTTCCTTCATATCCGCCCAGGTACAGCCCCCCTCGCTTTGATAATGACACGTTAATTGTTCTTGACTGCAAATTCCGGTTCCCATTCTCTTTGCCTGCCGTTATCTCGTGTCTCCCTCTCCCACCCTGCACCGGCCACCTATAGTAATGAGTATCGCTGAAGGAGAGACACCGTTATACCACGGGGATAGCGAGTAAATATGGGGAAAGGTGGTGAAGCCATTCAATCCGAAATGTACGGCACTTACGCTTCAGCGACTTATTTCGCAACACCAACATAGGCGAAGCAATGTTTAAATGCCTCCGTCTCCATAGCGAACAGACCTCCGTGGTCAAGCAGGGAAGCTGGGTGCCACAAGTTGGGGTCGAGACGCTCAAGAATCCCTGGGTAGCTGTTCAATCCGATCGGCTCGGTAACACCCCATGGGTTGCGGAGAACAAGGTATTGCTTGTCACCAAGGATAGTATAGCCGAGTATAGAGTAGGCATGGTTGGCAACGACGTTGCTGCCTCTGTACGTGTTACCAGTGGCGTAGGTCCAGGCAGTCATGGGGTTAATGGTCTTGAAGTTGACGCAGTTGGAGCGGACAAGCCCTAACATGTCGTTGGCAGAATGGTTCTCGGTCCTGTAGTAGTGGGGATCCCGGCCGTTGATCTGTGCCATGGCCTTCACAGGGTCGCCGCAATGTGTCTGAGTGATGTCGGGCTGCTCCGATGAGCTACCAGTGATCCATTTGGCGAATGCCTTCTCATACAACGATGGCCAAATGTCAGCTCCGTCGCTGGAGCGGCAGTACAGGGGCCCATTGTTCGAGTTGTTGATGGGGATTTCGTAATTGACCTCCACAGTCTCAGTTTTGCCGTTATTGTCGCCGCCCTTATCGTGAAACTTGATGGCGAGGCGTTTCTTCTCATCCTTGTCGTAGTGAACTCGAGTAGCGCGGTTAATGATAATAGGGTCGGACCAGAAGACCGAAAACAAGGCGGCAATCAGCCAGCTGTTACTAGCACAACCCTGCGTGGGATCATCAAAGTAGCGCATGGTCTCTCTTTTCTCGCCAATCTGAAACATGGTAAGATTGCCAATGAGACGCTTGTTGACGCTCTGGAAGAAATAGTCGTACATATCGCGCCACGAACTATTAGGTGGCGTCCAGTGACCCTTTTGTATCCTGAATGGACTGACTAGCTCGTTGATGGACATTGTCACCTCACGGTTGGAAACCGTCTTCCCCAGAGAGTGAGCGTGGAGCATCAAGTGCAGCTTGCCGTTCTGCATGCGAGCCACCTTAACCCGCGTCTTACCCAGATCCTTCAGCCCGATCTTCTCAAGGTCGTCCAGCTGCTGAACCCCTGATAGATCAGGAGTCATGAGGTCCCGCTCATTTAAGATTTTCATGTCTTTCTCAGACAACTTCTCTGCCTTCCTCTCCTTCTCGTTGAGCTTTAGCCCGGCGAATAGCACTGAGCAATGCTTCATGTCGAAGAGTTCATCGTAGTCCGTCTGCAGGACGTTGGATATGATCTTTGCCGAGTTTATCGAAAACTTGTCAATATTTCGGCCGAGGAGGGCCTCCACGAGTAAGTACGGGTTAGCAGCACCGACGCTGACATCCTTAGGCGGCGAATCGGGGCGTATGTCCCCCTCCCTGAGGATACCAGCCTCAATCTTCATATCAAGGTCATCGTAGCCCGACTGAAGGCTGTCGGAGCCAACAGATGCTGGCTCGTTAACTTTCTGACCAAGAAGGGCTTCGACTAAGGCTTATGGATCGATAGAAAGAACATTGGAGTTCTGGGATGCGGAGTCCGGGACAAAAGATCGGATGTCACCCATGTTGTTTGACGATAGAAAGAGTAATATAAGATGATTATGAGTATTGAAGAAATTTAGCAAGTGGCCAGGCAAAGAACACGTTACTGCCTGTCGTGAAGATGTCAAGAAGTGTCATTGCAAAGGGCTTTATACCTTTCATCCACACACGACTTGCAATATTGCTTGGTTTTTTGGCCGTTCTCGCACTTCTGGGGATGATTCACAACTGCGTCAACATCAACCTAAACCTGCACACTTCTACCGCCGTCGTCAAGTTCCGTAACGCTCTCGCATCATCGACTGCAGATGCCATTGGCGGGGCAACTTCTTTCAAATCGTGGCATACATTTCCGGCCAAGAAGGTAAACTTTGCTTGTGGTGAAGTCAGGGCCCAAATATGTTACCTCAAGAACAATGTCATCGTTACGACGTGTGCTTCCACAAGATGAAACCATGCTATCGGTGTTGACGCAGAGTTGATGCTTTATGAAGGCTTGATATTCAGCCCAATGCTGTGAGTGGCATAATTAACTTTAGATGTTGCGCGCAGCATGTGGACCTAACCATAGTAATCTAAAAAGCTTCGTAGCAGACCCGGCGGATAGCAGCGGATATGTGTTCCCCACAAATTCGGTTCCGCATTTGCGAAGCTTAATGCAGAGTATTATCAGTAAACTACAACATCAGACAGAAGTTGAATTAACTGGCCCAGTTTCAAAGGGCGCATTGGTTCCGACCCAATAATGCCTTAAAGCGTCAGATCTGTGACGTGTTTTTACACTCCAGAACGCTGCGGGGACGTTAGCAAGTTGGTCAGTCAAGACATGGTAAAGGGCACTTTGTGTAAATTGGCTTCTAGCGGTCAAGCTCAGGCGGGATAGCCGAAGCAACGTGTGAGATCCCTCACAGAACTATTGGAGTGTGGATTGCGACGGGGCGGGTAATGTTGGAGGCAGTGGAGATAAAATGTACCAATGATGAGGCTTTTCTCGAGCGTCTCGAGCGAGTGACATGGCGCTTTTGACTTTGCGTTGAGGCGTGATAAATACTTCCGTAAGAAGTGACGCAGAACCGCATCAGCGCCGTTACAGGGATGGTTTACTCCGCATTGAATGCCTTTATGGACACGGTAGAAGCGGACTGGTTGCGTCAGGCAGATGCTATCTCTTTGAGCGGCACAAGGCAACAAAGCGGTCAAGACAGGGATATCAGGCCAATTAGAGGAATTAATTCTGCCAATACAGGGTCAGTTTGTATATAAAAGGCCAGCAGCCAGTAAGAATAGATATAATAAATTAGTAGCCAGTTAAAGTCAGGAGAAAAAGAGGTTATACTCTTAGAAAAGTAGCCAAGCTACAAAGAAATACAGGCTCTTATAGCTGCCTCTATATGTAAAGCCTCTGTAGCCTTCTGGTACATGGGGTCAAGTGGGGCGAGTGACCTTATGTTGCCTTGTGCCGCTCAAAGAGATACTCACCAGAAAATACATTCAAACCATGCGATGGCTAGATAGGTAGGGTACGTTGGCCTGGAGCAACTTCTTCCTAATATAGCCCCACCCTCCTCCATACAGATAGAGAATCCAGGTACAGCAAATGCCAAGCTTACGGGCATAAGGGAGGACGCTAATCCCCAGAAAGCTCATCAAGGACTAAGCCGTTTTTAGCGACACCATCATGGTGTCGTAATGAGACATTCATTGACAGCGACATGTTGACAAGTGAATTTGATCCCCGCTTTCTCGCCACTGCAGTAATTGTATACCATGTCCTGGAACTGAAGTCTATCCCTTCAATTGTGGAAAACCTCCAGGAGGGTCACTACGGGATGACTTCCCACCTGACGTAGCTTGCAATGGAAGTCCTCACGGCCTCACAAGCTACGGATTAAAGACTTAACGTTGCTTTTATTCTCTCGCTAATTCCCAAACCGATATAGTTACTCACGTATAATTGAAGTACGTGGGGTAATATCGAGCGCCATACCTAATAAAGGCTCGCCACAATGAAAGGGATACCGTAGGGCATCATTTGTTGGTTACATGATTCCTCCGTATACTTCCGCCGTATACTTCCGCCGTGACCTCCTTCAAACCCTTACAAAGAGGTTTTGTGTTTTAACCCGTGCCTTATGACTGTCCTGCGAGGCTCGTGCGGTTTTCAGCAAGCCAACTTGATCGTCGATTTCTCCCATTGTTCAGTATCCTAGCTTCAACGGCAGAGGCAAACCCTAGCAATCAGTGGCAGACAAGGGTCGGTCTTATGAGTAGTCAAGAGCTATTGGATTGATAACTGGAACCATGATATCTGTCTCCTCGTTATCTTGCTTCGGCTTAAAGGCGTCCTGTTGCGGGCGAACGTCTGTCGCTTCGAGCGCGTCCATGTTAGTATCCAATTTTAGGGTTCTGATATACAGGCCTACTTCATCAGCGGTAATATCCTCTGGAAGTTTCACAAAGCCGAGACTTGCGGTTTGTGGCTACGTAAATACCTGGAGGATGGAAACTGCTTAAATATTAGAGGTTTTATGGGAAAAGAACCTCTTCATCGTGTAGTGGTGACGGACTACAACAGAGATTATACGGTGAGTGCGTTGGTAGAAGCGGGAGCAGATGTAGCCATAAAAGATTTCATGGGGCATCCGCCCCTCGATCTTGTAAGAGACACGAATGAACACATCTTCATATTTCTGTTAAAGACTGGGCAGAAATCGGTTGTAGCAGAGCAATAGAATCAGGATAGGAAATAGAGTTGATGGTCCTCGTAAATCCCAAGAGGAGGAAATTAGAGATAAGGAATACATGAGCTGGCCCAGCCGTCTTGGTACTGGTTTGCCAGTATCTATCTCTTTGAGTGTAACAAGCCTCCATTTCGTACCTTGACCCACTTGACCCCACCTACGTAAAGGTTACAGAAGCTTCGCTGTAGGCACAGTTGAAAAGGTTGTCTTCTTCCGTACCTGGTCTACCTTCCTTACGGTATAGCCTTCTAAATCAGCTATTGCAATTGGCTGATAACCCTCTATAGCGAGTTGAGTACAAGTTGGCCCGTAGCGGCCAATTTGCTTTCTTTAATTGGCTATATATCCCTGTCGTGACGCCACTGGAGGCTTGTTACACTCAAAGAGATAGGCCGGTAGAGGGAGCGCGCTTAAATAGGTGCTCGAGCACTTGTTCAGTGCTAGCACGCACGTCTTAGCATGAATAGCGAATCGAGTCTGGTATCAAGGTGTTGTTGCTCAAGACAAGATAGAACGAACAAGCCAGAATACGTCCAGGGGAGAAACATAGTATACAGGTGAAGCCGCAAAAATAGATCATGGATAGCTATCAAAGCTGATCTTCTCTGTGCTGGACTTTTCCATAGTGCTTCTGGGGCGGGTGCCGATTCAGCTAAAGGCTTTTCCGCCCAGGCCCTTGATCATGCTACCATCTAGGGCGCGACAGGGTGCGTCGATCATCATCTTCTCAATCGAATCAACCTTGATCTTGCAGAAGAGCTTTGAGAAAAGGTACTGGTCACCAGCATCGTTGAGAAGAGGTAAGTTGCGGTAGCCTTGCTTGAGGTTGCTAAGCTTAGCAGTGTAGGTGGCCACTGCCGGTCTGTCATTGTAGTTCTCGCCATCGTTAGAGAGTTTGACAGACCATCGGACAAAGACCAGATCGGGTTGTTTATTCGTGACTTTGAACTTGAAGTGACCATCAAACATTGGGTTGAAGCCGTTCTCTTGTACGATATTCGTCCGGAACTTTCGCGGCGGGTCAAGATCTCGAGGCAAGTCTGACTCATTCCTCTTCTCCCGTTTATCACTGGCGTGGAAGATCTCGACCTCGACGTATGGGTTCATCGCCTTGTTGGCGGGGAGGCTGGCCGGTCGCATAAGCCGTTGTGCCGAGATGACATCGATGGTGAATGAAACAACACTGCGCTCCTTCTTGCCCCCAGGAAGTTCGGGGTTGTATGGGAGCACTTGGATGTCCCGTAGCTCCGCAGGTTTAAGCACGTAGCCCGAGAAGTCCTGGCCACCGTCAAACATGG